>JAVJIF010034160.1:0-70287 GCA_038442645.1 Agave tequilana
TCTTCCTTACTCTTTGATCATTGTTGATATCTTCACCTAAAGAAGAGAGTCCATTAGTAATCTTGGTAAATCTTGTAACCATATCATCTATGGTTCATTTCTTCTTGCATGCTAAATGTTCATATTGAGACCGAAGAAGGTCAATCTTAGCCTTCTTTACTTGTGGGTCCCCTCATGAGTGACTATCAAGTGTGACCAAATCTCAAATGCGGATTTTCAATGTATAACCCTAGCTATGTCATCATCATTTAGGGCTTGAAAAGTTCATAGTGAGCTTTGGCATTGGCATCGAATTCCTTAGTCTCTATTTCGGACCAAGTGGATTCGTCACCGGGGGGTACACTAAAGGACTTAGTCACGGCCTTTGCAACTCGGCTACCTAGAGATTGCAAAACAACGGTCATCTTAACTTTCATATGGGAAAGTTAAGTCCATCAAACTTAGGAGGGGTCTTAATTCCATCGGCCATTTTTACTTATATGAATATGAATGAAATGATTAGCAAATTAGGATCTTCTCTAAGTGGTTAAACCAAATCCTAGAGTCCAAGCTCTGATACCAATGAAAAACACCTAGAGGGGGGGTGAATAGGTGTGAATGCTAATCTAATGATCTTTTTAAACTTTAATTAAATGAGTGATGCAACGATCTCTCAAAACACGACTAAGAGCCGAATACCCCTTGCGAGTTCTGAACTCCTTCCTCCCAATTCCCCTTAAAATGGGTTAGAGGTGCGCAATGCAACCGTGTTGTATTGAGGTGTGATCGATCAATGCCAAGTATGATGATGAGAAATGAAATGCACACAATGTAACACAACAAGTATAGCAAGTAAAGTAAACAGGATAAGATTGCACAAGTAGAGGGTTAGTTCTCAAGCAAATAATTCAAGACAATATAAAACAAGAGAAATTGAAAGCAAGAATAACGCAAAAGCAATCGCAAATAAGATGATTTGTTTCGAGGTTCGAGCACACTTGCTCTAGTCCCCGCCTTCACCTCCGTGAAGGGTTTCCACTATCCACCGAGGATGCCTTTACAATTGGTCTACCCGAAGACCGAGCACCGAGCTCCACCAAGTACAAAGGACCTCTACCGAAGAGGTTGCTCCACAAAGAGGAATTACAAGAACAAAGTGATCACAACTTGATCACTACACTTTTTCTCAAACTCTTTTACAAACTCTCTCACTTCAATTACAACTTCACTATAGAATGAGTATAGGATTTTTGGCTCTATGAAGTGTGGTGAGAAAACTTTCAGTTGTAGAGTGATATAGAGAATCAAACACAACTGAAAAACAATCTTGAAAGAGTAGGAATTGAAAGCTCCAAACAATTTTTCTTTTCTCTTTTTGAAAACAATAAAACTTGAGGATTTTTCTAAGTCAAATGCAAGAGAGACTTCTCCTCTATTTATAGGCTTAAAAATAGGTTAAAAACAATTTATTTTTGTCTTATTTTCTCTGAAAAAGCTCCCCAACAAATCTCCAAAAAAATCTGTTAAAGCTGAGAAACAAAACAATTTTCAGAACTGCCCAAGAGGAAAGAGCCGTTGCTAAGTTGCAGGCTTGGCGGTCACGGTCCGGTCGACCGCCAGCCTAGCTGGAAAGTAGCCGTTGGCTCCCGGTCGACCAGTCCGGTCGACCGACCCAAAAGGAGGAAACACAGTTTCCTTCTTCCGGTCGACCGGTCCGGTCGACCGAAAATTCCCGAGAGCAGAATGCTCTCCGTCGGTCGACCGGTCCGGTCGACCGACGGACATGCACAAACAGTGCATGTCCAGACACAGCACCGGTCGACCGGGCCGGTCGACCGATGTGCCTGAAACTGAAAAACTGGGCTGTTTTGAGTTAGAAAAATTTTGATAAATATTTTGAAAATACATATAGCTAAGTATTATGCAGAAAATAGTTTATACACATGTTTTAAACAAGTTTTTCAGGATATAAAGTTTGGTACATGTATATATAAACTAAGGCATAAAACTTAGAAATAACCATTTTCAATAACTATTTTCAAAACATAGGAAATACATGAAACAAGTGTGTGTGCAAATCCTAGAGCCAAATTTCCTATATTCAAACTTTAACATTCTAAACTTACAAACTCTAAAGGACTTCAAAGCTATTCTTCAAGTGGGCTATCTTCACTTGATCTTCAATATTGCAACTTGAGCCCAAATTGAATTGTCTTGAGTCCAAAAACCTTATATTTGAGTGAGAGTACTTCTAGTATGATAATAAACCTGAAACACACTTAAACAACAATTGTTATTAGTACAAATAACTAATATGTTTTGTAATCATCAAAATACACTAAACAAGGGTGATTGTAACCTTGGGCCAACAAAGTTCTGCGGAGCTCCAGAACTTACGAGCATGGAATTAACCATCTCCTTCAAAGTTCTGTTCTTCCGTTCAGCAATTCCATTTGCTGAGGAGTATATGGTGCTGTTGTTTGATGTATTATACCAAAACTAGCACATAACTCACTAAAATCATTTGATTCATATTCTCCGCCTCTATCGGATTTTAGAATCTTGATTTTCTTGTTGAGTTGATTCTCAACTTCGGCCTTATATGTTTAAACATATTTATTGCCTCATCCTTACTGTTCAAAAGATACACATAGCAGTATCTTGTACAGTCATCGATAAAAGTAATGAAATACTTTTTACCGCCTCTAGTTGGCATAAACTTCAAGTCACACAGATCGCTATGAATTAACCCTAAAGGTTCTGTATTCGATCTATTGAGTGAAATGAATTTTTCGCCAACTTGGCCTCAACACAAACCTCACACTTGCGAATTTCTTCCAAATTGAGTTTAGAAATATATCCCAGATTAGACAAGTTCTTCAAAGACTTGTAATTTACATGCCCTAATCTAGCATGCCACACAAAAGGAGACTCAATCAAATAAACAGAAGAATTTCTTTATTGATAAGCTTTGGGTACAAATACACAGACTTTTTGTCTACCACTGCAACATTGTCTTTAAAAAGACCATCAACAAGATTCTTGTTTTGTTTGAGACGGCTGCGACATCATTCGCCTTATGCCCCTCTTTGTTGCAGATGTAGCAAGTTCCTTTGAAGCGCATGTTCTTGCCTTCTTGGACCTTGCCTTTGTACCCCTGGGAAGTCTTCTTCCTCTTTAAACTTTTGGAAGTAGACGCTTTCCCCTTTGAGTCTTCGATCACATTTGCTTTTGCTTCGTAGGAGTTCTTGCTGCTCCTTTTCTCGGACTTGCGGTTGTCCTCCTCTATACGAAGCCCTCACAATGAGATCCTCCAACTTTAGCTCCTTTCGCTTGTGCTTCAGATAGTTCTTGAAGTCTCTCCACGCTGGGGGGAGTTTCTCCACGATGGTTGCAACCTGAAAAGTTTCAGGAAGAATCATACCTTCGGCCTCTATCTCGTGCAAGATAAGTTGGAACTTGCACCTGACTGATGACAGTCTTGCTATCCACCATTTTGTACTCCAAAAATCGTCCAACGACGAACTTCTTGGTACCAGCATCTTCAGTCTTGTACTTCTTGTCAAGACTGGCCCATAACTTCTTTGCCGTAGTGATCGGACTATAGACATTGTAAAGAGAGTCATCCAGTCCATTAAGAACATAATTTCGGCAAAGGAAGTCACCTTGTGTCCAAGCATCGACTGCAAGGACTGAGTCCCGATCAGTTCCGGGTTCTGGTGGATCCTCCTGCAGGAATTTGGCCAGATGAAGAGTGGTCAAGTAGAAGAGCATTTTCTGTTGCCACCTCTTGAATTCTGTGCCATCAAACTTTCCTGGCTTCTCCGGCTTCGGGTTAGGAAGTGGAGTAGGCATCAAACCTTGGAGCGGTATGTTTGTTGCCTTGCTGGAGGTATCTTGATTTGTCTCAGACATTTTTTTCTGCAAGTTCAAGCAGAAGAGAAGTAAGAAACGATAATTGTCTTAAGATTGTTGATATTCTGCTTAACAAGAATCAATCTGACAACTAATCAAGATCACTGAGATATCAACAATCTAATTGGCCAGGTCGGCAAATATCAGGTGGGAGGTTTTCCGTTCAATAGAACGTTCCTTAATTTAAGAACCACCTTTCAATTTCCTTCTTGGTTTAAGCACCAATTAGACTGAATCCAAGTCAGTCTTGATATACTGTAAAGTATATTTCCTGTATAAAGGACTTAGTCACTTATACAGTATCACTTAGACTGAATCTAAGTCAATCTTGATATACTGTAGAGTATATCCCCTGTATAAAGGACTTAATCCACTTATCAGTATTTGAAGTGAGGTACGCTTAGAGCGAATCTCCTTAAGACAATTACGTCCCCCGCACCGGTGCTAACGGGATAATGGACGCTGGTCTCCCAAGATACAACACTTCTTCACGGTATTTGGATAGCACTACCAAATCACCGTACGGTCGAACCGTAGTCAACCAGTACCTACACAGGATTATAAAAGCAGCGGTATAATGACAAATTTCAAATGAATATTTGCATTACTCTTTTTGAGGAGCACCCACTGTTAAGGATGAAGGAAGGTAGAAGAATATCTTTCTTCAGAAGTACCAGATTCAGACAACAATTCTTATAAAAGAATCTGTTGAATTTTCTGATTCTCTTTCAGAATAATTTGGCAGAATCTCCTTTTAGGAAGTTGCTTTGGATTCCCACTTCACGCTGGAAGTCGCGGATTCCCACTTCGCTGGAAGTCGCTCTGGAAGTCGTGGATTCCCACTTCGCTGGAGCCCAGTTCAGAACTTAATTCAGAACTGTAGAGAGAGAGAGATCTTTCTGTTTGGTGTGTCTGAGAATGAACCTCTGGAGCGCTATTTATAGCGCTCCGGAAGGGTATTATATTCTCGTCCGCCAAAAAGACAACAGTTGCGACGGTTCGGACAGAACCGTCGCAACCGATCAACCGCCCAACCGCACGGTCGGTTTTCCGACAGCGGTTGGCGAACGGTTCGGATCTGTTCGCGCGGACACACCCGTTGGCGGGTGGTTCGAATCCTTTCTCCGGCTCCGGCTTCGGCTCCGGCGCCGGCCGCCAGCGGCGGCGCGCACGTACGTATGTACGTGCATAGTTCCCTCCTTTTCGCGGCGCGAAAACTCCAAGTACCCAAAGGGCACACCCTTTGTTCTCATTTTTCTCTATTTATACCCCATAGGCTTCCATCACACGGCAATGTGGGACTAAATGCTTGTAGCTAACTTTAGTCCCTTTTGGCTTTGAATTAGACAATCTTTGGACTTGAATATCTCATTCATTCGAAGTCGGAATTGAACATGTGAATATACCACGTTCATCACAAATGGAAGGAGAACACACTCCAACCATCATCCGGTTGATTCGATCAACGGATCTCGCCATAATTCAACTCGAAGATTCACCTTTATATTCTTCAATTCCAACAACTTGCAAATGTCGGTATATATTCCAAGGCATGTAGCAAAAGCAAGCAAGAATATGTTTCTTTTTATTACACTCAAAATTTGTTTCTTTTTCTTTTCTTTGCTGCAGCCACAGCCTGCACAACTCTCTAGCTAAGCTTAGCTACTCTCTCAACCGTTTTCTTTAATGGCTGTCTCCACTCCACCCAACTCCCTCCACATTTGATGGGCCTCATGCATGCCTTCTCTCAGTTCAGTTCGTCAGTAGCTAAAGAGGAGGGCCCTTGTCTTTCTCAACTCTCTGTATCCTATTTCCTTGTTTTCATGCGCAATTGACACCATCTTCAAGTAGTTCACCACTTCCATGGTGCTGTCCACCTATGTTGGTTTTGAGGCTAGTTCCCTTGAGAATCAAAGCACCCCCAACTACCATTATAGCTACAACCAACAAGAAAGACTACACTACCTTTCTTCAACTATTAATATTCTCATCATTGCTAAAATAAAAGGCTTTGTATTACAGACAAAATATTGATGATATGCTTTAATTGACACAATAATAATAATAATAATAATAATAATATAATAATAATAATAATAATAATAATAATAAGCCCTTTTCTCTCTCAATAATGAGAGAATATGTTTCTTACTGAACATTTAAATTGCACCAAATAAAGTTTTCTCTCACTGGGAACGGAGATATCCACTTCTTGATGATCTCTCATCGTGAGATCGTTCTCACAAGCACATAATAAAAATCACATAATGAAAAAGAAGAAGAGATATTTATATGGTTCGATCTCTAACCTCAGTCTATATCCTCGAGGCACAAATATAAGATTTTCACTATGAAGAAGGAATCTTACAAGGTTTACAAAAGATAAGCCAAAAGTAAAAACTGAAGGAAATTTAGAAAAATGAAAGTGAGAACAACTATGATTTACTATAAAGCGAGTTTTGGGGGGGAAAAAGAGAGAAGGGAGTGATGCAGACAAGGAAGCAAATAACACTGAATAAATCTCGTTCTAACACCAACCAACCTTGAAGATAATTTCAGATAGGAAAAACACTCGAAGCCACTAGTAAAAGATAAACAACTCGAATCCACAAGCAATTGAAAGAGTAAAAAACTCAATTTGATTCATAATCGAAAGTTGAATAAAAAGTTGCAAAGATACAATAGTATTTTTATATGCTTAAAAAATAGTCCTAATCTATTTATAAAATCTATATAAATTGCAATTCAAAATAAAGAAAGATAAAATCAATCCGAATTTAAATCGGACCCGAAAAAAAATCTAGTCAGTTTCTGAAATAGCTTATATGTGCAGAACGGTCAACCAGGTGGTCGACCGTTACATCAAAACTGCATTATCGGTCGACCCGACAGTCAACCGACTGAGAGACCTCTCTGGCCATTTTCATCTTCTAGCCGGTCGATCGGGCAATCGACTGTCAGCCTGGTCCTTTTCCTTCTCTATGTTGTTCCTCTCTGTTGTTATTCGGTCGATCGGGCAGCCAACCGATGTCCTCAGCTAGATATTTAAGTTAACTGGGCGATCGACCGAAACCTGTGTCTGGTCTCTTGTTGAGCCTTGCATTCGTGCCCTACCTTCCTACATCAGTCTCTGCCTCTTCAAAATAACTTTTCCTCGAGTTCTGACCAACTTGAATACGAGTTTAGACGCCTTTTCTTTTGTAGATCTTAGAACAGGTGGAATTGGTCTCATGGCAACACTTTTTCTCTTCCAAGTGAACATGTGTGTGTGTGTGTGTGTGTGTGTGTTCTCTTTTTCTTTGTGGTAGCGTCAACATCATGTTGCCATGGTTTTTTCAAAAGAATATGACATTTGTCCATGTCGACAACATCACAAGCAATAAAATCTTGATAGAATTCACCAATGGACATAAGAAATGACATAAATCCATTACCTTGATGCAGGGGCTTCTTGATCCACCTAATAGGGATTATGATGTGGCTTCGTTTCTAGCTGCAAATGATCTACAAGTGCTCTAAATATGATGTTCTCGCAGCTTTCATTATCGATGTTGAGATTGCATACTTTGTCCTTAACCGAACACCTTGAGAAGAAGATTTAATATTGTTATGTGGTGTCAGAAATCTTCTGATTGCAGAGCAATTTCTGAACTACACAAGTTACAGGATTTCCATGTTCTTCGGCAAAGTTAGAATCACTTACGTTTTCGATCACGACTCTTTCATCTTCATCTCCATAATCCCCGATATTGACTTGCTTCCTTTTAGGACATTCCTTGGATCTATGTCCAGGCTCTCAACATTGATAACACTTACCGATTCTGGGCTTGGTGTAGAGATTTTCTTTACTCTTTGTGGCTACGGTGGTTGTTGTTGCTGGTGCTGCCATTGGGGCTTTGACCGTCTATTGTGTTGCAGTTGGTCAACTGATGTGGAAACATCAAACGCCTGAAAGGTGGATCTCTGCTGTGTAGTCTCTCAATCTTCACGGCCTTGTTAGGCTTCATCAACGAAGAACGCGTCATGAGAATCACACATTCTTAGATGGGGTACTTTAACCTCCTGATGTATTTGGCCGTTTGTTGTTCATCCGTCATGGATAGTTCGCATCACGATGAGAGGTGATAAAATTCCTCTATGACATCATAATAGTCCTTGTACCTTACTTGCATTATTCAAATTGATTGTAAAAGATTTGTTGATAATCGAGTGAAAGGAATTTACCTTGTAAAAGTTGTTTCATGCGCCTACAAGTCATCACGGGTGGCTTACCTTGGCATATTCTTGTGACTTGTAGTTGATCCCACCACACGGCTGTTCCTCACTTGAGATTGTAGACTACGAACTTGACATAATTCTCCTCAGAGATGTAAGCAATGTCGAAGAATTTCTCTACATCATAAACTCAGTCTAGGAAGGATTCTATATTAAGGTTTTCACTAAAGGAATAAATTTTGATCTTCATGCTATATTCATTAGGACTTGAGTCTCCTTTTCTCCTATCATGATTAGGAAAAAAATCCTACTCCCCTGTTAGGATTAGGATTGGCCATCCACCTATGGCCTCGCCTGTAGGCCATCCTTCCATCGTAAGCCTACTCTTCGAAGTCGTCTTCTTGATGGAAGGTGTTGTTCAATTCTTCCTCATTAGAAAGATCTTCGTATTGAAAATTCTATAGAGGACGTCTTGGTGTGGTGATGGTTGTTGTGGCTATTGGTGAAGTAGCGATAGTTGTTGTTGTGGTGGTGATCGTTGCAGGAGAAATTGTTGTAGTGGAGTTGTGGATGAGGATTACCAGATGAACGATCTCGTCCACTTCGATGCATACAATTGACTAGATTTTGATCATCGATCTTGTGGGATAATCTCTTGAGCTCGTGGACCACGCCGCCCAAGGTGGACTTGATAGCGTCGACCCCCTTTCAGTAGTGCCCATCCTTGTGAAAAGGTCTTGTAATCCATTGTTATCTTCTGCCATGGCCGGAAAGTAGCCGATGCTCTGATACCACTTGATGTAGACAAGATAATTTCATGTAGGAAAATCACTCGAATCCATGAGCAAAATACTCGAATTCACGAGCAGAAGATAACAACACGAATCCACAAGCAATTGAAAGAGAAAAACTCAATTTAATTTATAATCAAAAGTTGAATAGAAACTTGCAAAGATACAATGGCCTTTTATAGGCTTAAAAGAAGACTTCTAATCTATCTATGAAATCTACATAAAGTACAATTCAAAATAAAGAAAGATTAAGTCAATTAGAATTCAAATAAGACCCGAAAACAAAATCCTATTCGGGTTCTGAAATAGATGATACACGCAAAATGGTTGACCGGACGGTCGACTATCGATCAAAACTGCATTGCTGGTTGACCGGCCAAGTGACCCAACTCTCTGATCTTTTCCTGTTTTCTGGGCGGTCGACTGGGCGATCGACTGTCAGCCTGGTCCTTCTGTTCTCCTCTTTGTTGCTCCTCTCTGTTGTCAGTCAGTCGACCGATGCTCAGCTGGATATCTTGGTCAACCGAGACCCGTGTCTGGTGCCTTGTTGAGACTTGCATTCGTGCCCTGCCTTCCTACATCAGGGAGAGAGTGAACCATGGGTTTTCTTGGGCAATGAGAGTTTACTCTCAGTAATTTGCTAACTATTTACAATATGACCAAAATTCGCAAAGCTTAGCAAGTAATCTAACTTGCTACTATCCACACATTTCCCAAAACTACTTCTCCAAAGTCCAAACCACTCAAAACCTCTAAACTCAATAGTTTCTAATTTCACTCCTAATTAATATCTCTCATTCTCTCTCTTCAGAAACTTTTAACTCTTCGTAACTTTTATTCAAGCAACTAATTAAAATCTAATTTCTAACTCATCGACTATCCAAATTTCTAACTGCAGGGAATTCCTGTTGTCCAATATGCAAAAGTATCTTGTTGTGTAAGAAGAAATTGAAGTTAGAAAATTGAAGTAATAACATTTTAAAGAAAAATCAGCAGTTTTCTAAAATCTTCAAGCTTTTTTAAGTGTTTTCCTATTTTACTTTTATACCCTTTAGGCCAAAATGTTGCTCTTTTACCCTTTATCTATCCATGCAAAAACAACTTTAATTTCTAAAATGATACAGTTGGTTGGAAGAGTGAGGATACAACTGATTTTTTTAGGAGGAAGAATTAACTGGCCCTTTTTGTCATAAAGGAGCGGACAAGTCACATTTAAGAGTCGCTTCACACCAGTTGCGAATTGAATGAATAAATAATCTTCAAATCTCTGACATTGCAAGTTGGCATAATTCATTTTCATATTGGACTAATAATTGTGTAGCCTTCAAGCTGCAACCATAGAAAGCGGTCGACGAAGGGTGTGTGAAGCTAGCTGAGGGAGTAAAGATTCAAATTGACAAGCATCCTTTTCCAAAGACCGTAGCTGGTAGCATGGCATCCATGTGGGTATCTGCTTAACAAAAATCAATCTGAAATCAATCAACATCAAGACACTGAGATATCAACAATCTAATTGGCCAGGTCGGCAAATATCAGGTGGGAGGTTTTCCGTTCAATAGAACGTTCCTTAATTTAAGAACCACCTTTCAATTTCCTTCCTTGGTTTAAGCACCAATTAGACTGAATCCAAGTCAGTCTCGATATACTGTAAAGTATATCCCCTGTATAAAGGACTTAGTCCACTTATACAGTATCACTTAGACTGAATCTAAGTCAATCTCGATATACGGTAGAATATATCCCCTGTATAAAGGACTTAATCCACTTATACAGTATTTGAAGTGAGGTACGCTTAGAGCGAATCTCCTTAAGACAATTACGTCCCCCGCACCGGTGCTAACGGGATAATGGACGCTGGTCTCCCAAGATACAAACTTCTTCACGGTATTTGGATAGCACTACCAAATCACCGTACGCTCGAACCGTAGTCAACCAGTACCTACACAGGATTAGCAAAACAGCGGTATAACGACAAATTTCAAATGAATATTTGTCTTACTCTTTTGGAGGAACACCCACTGTTGAGGACGTAGAAGGTTGAAGAATTTTGGCAGAATCTCCTTTAGGAAGTCGCTTCGGATTCCCACTTCACTTGGAAGTCGCGGATTCCCACTTCGTTGGAAGTCGCTCTGGAAGTCGTGGATTCCCACTTCGCTGGAGTCCAGTTCAGAACCGAAGTCAGAACTTTAGAGAGAGAGAGAGAGATCTCAGATTTGGTGTGTCTGAGAATGAACCCCTGGAGCGCTATTTATAGCGCTCCGGAGGGGTATTCTCGTCCGCCAAATTCCAGCAGTTGCGACGGTTCGGACAGAACCGTCGCAACCGATCAACCGCCCAACCGCACTGTCGGTTTTCCGACAGCGGTTGGCGAACGGTCGGATCTGTTCGCGCGGACACCCGTTGGCGGGTGATTCGAATCTTTCCGCGGGCGGGTTGGAGCGGTTCGGCCCATACCTACGGACCCTGATTCAAAAAGAACCAGGCCAGGTAGGGAACCCGAACCCGAACCCGGGCCCGGCTCCGGCGCCGGCCGGCCGCCGCCGCCGCCGCCGCCAGCGGCGGCGCGCGTGCGCGCACGTACGTATGTACGTGCATAGTTCCCTCCTTTTCGCGCGCGAAAACTCCAAGTACCCAAAGGGCACACCCTTTGTTCTCATTTTCCTCTATTTATACCCCATGAGCTTCCATCACATGGCCAATGTGGGACTAAATGCATGTAGCTAACTTTAGTCCCTTTTGGCTTTGAATTAGGCAATCTTTGGACTTGAATATCACATTCATTCGAAGTCAGAATTGAACATGTGAATATACCACGTTCATCACAAATGGAAGGAGAACACACTCCAACCATCATCCGGTTGATTCGATCAACGGATCTCGCCATAATTCAACTCGAAGATTCACCTTTATATTCTTCAATTCCAACAATCCCCCACAATGAATGGAGATTCAAGGAAATGACACACAAAGAGACTGACTCTATTGTGTAAGGTACTTTAGAAAAGAAACTGCATAAGGATAAGTGAACTAGGTCTTGAACCTTCCATAGTGAAAGCTTTATCGGACTTACTGGCTAATCAGTGAACTAGGTCTTGAACTGTTAGCCGTTAGTGTAAGCCAAGTCAACAAGCTTCACACAGTGACTTTCCAAATCAACTTTGGTTCTCTGTTGTGTCCGTTTTGGCCCTGGACATTCTTGGTTTCAGAGAGTATCTTTAGGGAATAACAGCCTCCATAGAGATTCCCAAAGAGCCGACCCACTCTATACTCACATAGGTGATGGACCTATTAAGAGTAGTCTACTCTACTCCACTTGTATAGTAACAAGATATAGGCATCATTAAAAGCGTTAAGCTTATCCTTAATCCACTTGTAGAAAAGCACTTATGTGCACCTTAGGAATGGATTGGAGTCAAGCTCCCAAGTGCTTACTTGCTGAGTCAATCATAACTTTTTTCCTCTTGAACTTAGTCCGTGGGATCTCCAGTCGCTAAGTGAGGTTTCCATTAAGCTGACTCGGTAAGGTTAGGCTTTTAGACCCATTCCCCTCGATGCGCAGTTTATACGCTCTCCACTTAAACCTTTAGTAAGCGGATCCGCTAAATTATCCTTTGACGATACAAAGTCAATAGAGATAATTCCATTAGAGAGCAACTGCTTCACGGTATTATGTCTACGACGAATATGTCAGACTTACCGTTGTATATCACATTTTGTGCCCTAGATATAGCTGCTTGATTGTCGCAGTGTATACATATAGCGGGCACTGGCTTTTGCCATAACGGTATATCTTCTAAGAATTGTCGAAGCCATTCTGCTTCTTCTCCAGCCTTATCTAAGGCTATGAATTCCGATTCCATAGTGGAACGGGCAATACATGTTTGCTTAGAAGAATTCCAAGATACCGCTGCTCCTGCTAGAGTAAATACGTATCCGCTAGTTGATTTTGATTCCTCAGAATCTGCAATCCAATTAGCATCACTGTATCCTTCCAGTACAGGAGGATACTTTCCATATCTCAAGGCATATTCCTTGGTATGTGATTCGTAACCTAATACTCGTAGTAGAGCGGTCCAGTGTAGATCACTAGGATTGCTAGTGTATCTACTTAACTTGCTTATAGCGTAAGCAATATCGGGTCTAGTGCAATTCATTAAATACATTAGACTTCTGATAATCTGAGAATACTCCAACAGGCGTATTCCAGTTCCTGTATTCTTATGAAGGTGGACGTGTGGGAGAAAAGGATTTGTATTCTCTTTTATCCCATGATCCTTGAATCTTTCTATCATCTTATCCACGTAGTGAGATTGAGATAGACTGATTCCATCTGGTGTTCTAGTAATTTTAATTCTTAAAATTACATCAGCAACCCCCAGATCCTTCATATCAAAACTGTTGGATAACATTCTTTTAGTGGACTTAATAATCTCAATATTAGTCCCAAGTATCAACATGTCGTCTACATAAAGACAGACAATGATACATGCATCTCCAACTGTTTTCGTGTAAACACACTTATCGCATTCATTGATAGTGAATCCATCTTTGATCATGACACTATCAAATTTCTCATGCCATTGTTTAGGAGCCTGCTTTAAACCATATAAGGATTTTACCAATTTACACACCTTGTGTTCTTGGCCCTTGACTTTAAATCCTTCAGGTTGCTCCATATATATCTCTTCACTTAATTCACCATTTAAGAATGCAGTCTTGACATCCATTTGATGGATATCTAAGTTGTGCAATACTGCAATCGCAATCAACATCCGTATGGACGTTATTCTTGTTACTGGTGAATAAGTATCGAAGTAGTCAAGTCCTTCTTTTTGTCGATAACTCTTGACTACTAATCTAGCCTTGTACTTATCGATAGATCCATCGGGTTTTAATTTTCGTTTGAAAATCCACTTACACCCAATTGGTTTACTGCCAGGAGGCAAGTTTACCAATTCCCAAGTATGATTACTTAGTATGGATTCTATTTCGCTATTTATAGCTTCTTTCCACATTTGTGCTTCTGGGTTTGACATAGCCTCTTTAAATGTTTGAGGCTCGCTCTCAATAGCGTATGCTATGAAATCTGGACCAAAAGATTTTGAGATTCTAGATCTCTGACTTCTTCTTGGTTCAATTTCCGCATTTACAATTGGTTCCTCGGGGTTTTCGTCCCTGAACGCCATCTCGTGTGTTCTTTTCCCAGAAGTCTTATCTGCTTCCCGTTTGTACGGAAAGATGTTTTTCAAAGAACACAGCATCTCGAGATTCGATAATCATGTTACATGAATATCTGGTATTTCTGATTTATGAACCAGAAATCTGTAGGCACTACTATTCAAGGCATAGCCTATGAATATGCAGTCCATAGTTTTTTCTCCCAACTTAGTCTTTTTAGGTAATGGTGCTAGCACCTTTGCAAGGCACCCCCACATTTTGAGGTAATGGTAGGAAGGTGTCCTTCCATGCCATAACTCGAATGGTATTAGACCAAGTTTCTTGTGGGGTACTCTATTTATAATATGATTTGCAGTTAATAGAGCTTCCCCCCCAAGTTCTGCGGAGCTCCAGAACTTACGAGCATGGAATTAACCATCTCCTTCAAAGTTCTGTTCTTCCGTTCAGCAATTCCATTTTGCTGAGGAGTGTATGGTGCTGTAGTTTGATGTATTATACCAAAACTAGCACATAACTCACTAAAATCATTTGATTCATATTCTCCGCCTCTATCGGATTTTAGAATCTTGATTTTCTTGTTGAGTTGATTCTCAACTTCGGCCTTATATGTTATAAACATATTTATTGCCTCATCTTTACTGTTTAAAAGATACACATAACAGTATCTTGTACAGTCATCAATAAAAGTAATGAAATACTTTTTACCGCCTCTAGTTGGCATAAACTTCAAGTCATATAGATCGCTATGAATTAACCCTAAAGGTTTTGTATTTCGATCTATTGAGTGAAATGAATTTTTAGCCAACTTGGCCTCAACACAAACCTCACACTTGCGAATTTCTTCCAAGTTGAGTTTAGGAATGTATCCCAGATTAGACAAGTTTTTCAAAGACTTGTAATTTACATGCCCTAATCTAGCATGCCACAAAATAGGAGACTCAAGCAAATAAACAGAAGAATTTCCTTTATTTATTAGCTTCGGGTACAGATACACAGACTTTTTGTCTACCACTGCAACATTGTCTTTAAAAAGACCATCAACAAGATTCTTGTTTTGTTTGAGTCGGCTGCGACATTCATTCGCCTTATGCCCCTCTTTGTTGCAGATGTAGCAAGTTCCCTTGAAGCGCATGTTCTTGCCTTCTTGGACCTTGCCTTTGTACCCCTGGGAAGTCTTCTTCCGCTTTAAGCCTTTGGAAGTAGACGCTTTCCCCTTTGAGTCTTCGATCACATTAGCTTTTGCTTCGTAGGAGTTCTTGCTGGTCCTTTTCTCGGACTTGCGGTTGTCCTCCTCGATACGAAGCCTCACAATGAGATCTTCCAACTTCAACTCCTTTCGCTTGTGCTTAAGGTAGTTCTTGAAATCTCTCCACGCAGGTGGGAGTTTCTCCACGATAGTAGCAACCTGAAAAGTTTCAGGTAGGATCATACCTTCGGCTTCTATCTCGTGCAAGATAAGTTGGAACTCTTGCACCTGACTGATTACAGTCTTGCTGTCCACCATTTTGTACTCCAGAATCGTCCAACGACGAACTTCTTGGTACCAGCATCCTCAGTCTTGTACTTTTTGTCAAGACAGATCCATAACTTCTTTGCCGTTGTGATAGGACTGTAGACATTGTAAAGAGAGTCATCCAGTCCATTTAAAACATAATTTCGGTAAAGGAAGTCACATTGAGTCCATGCATCTGTTGCAGGCTCTGGTGGATCTTCCTCTAGGAATCTGGCCAGATGAAGAGTGGTCAAGTAGAAGAGCATCTTCTGTTGCCACCTCTTGAATTCTGTGCCATCAAATTTTCCTGGCTTCTCCGGCTTCGGGTTAGGAAGTGGAGTAGGCATCAATGCTTGTAGCATGTTTGGTGCCTTGCTTGAGCTATCTTGATTAGTCTCAGACATCTTCTGCAAGTTCAAGCAGAACAGAAGTAAGAAACGGTAATTGTCTTAAGATTGTTGGGTATCCTGCTTAACAAGAATCAATCTGACAACTAATCAAGATCACTGAGATATCAACAATCTAATTGGCCAGGTCGGTAAATATCAGGTGGGAGGTTTTCCATTCAATAGAACGTTCCTTAATTTAAGAACCACCTTTCAATTTCCTTCCTTGGTTTAAGCACCAATTAGACTGAATCCAAGTCAGTCTCGATATACTGTAAAGTATATCCCCTGTATAAAGGACTTAGTCCACTTATACTGTATCACTTAGACTGAATCTAAGTCAATCTCGATATACGGTAGAGTATATCCCCTGTATAAAGGACTTAATCCACTTATACAGTATTTGAAGTGAGGTACGCTTAGAGCGAATCTCCTTAAGACAATTACGTCCCCCGCACCGGTGCTAACGGGATAATGGACGCTGGTCTCCCAAGATACAACACTTCTTCACGGTATTTGTATAGCACTACCAAATCACCGTACGGTCGAACCGTAGTCAACCAGTACCTACACAGGATTAGCAAAACAGCGATAACGACAAATTTCAAATGAATATTTGTCTTACTCTTTTGGAGGAGCACCCACTGTTGAGGACGTAGGAAGGTTGAAGAATTTTGGCAGAATCTCCTTTAGGAAGTCGCTTCGGATTCCCACTTCACTTGGAAGTCGCGGATTCCCACTTCGTTGGAAGTCGCTCTGGAAGTCGTGGATTCCCACTTCGCTGGAGCCCAGTTCAGAACCGAAGTCAGAACTTTAGAGAGAGAGAGAGAGAGATCTCAGATTTGGTGTGTCTGAGAATGAACCCCTGGAGCGCTATTTATAGCGCTCCGGAGGGGTATTCTCGTCCGCCAAATTCCAGCAGTTGCGACGGTTCGGACAGAACCGTCGCAACCGATCAACCGCCCAACCGCACTGTCGGTTTTCCGACAGCGGTTGGCGAACGGTCGGATCTGTTCGCAGCGGACACCCGTTGGCGGGTGATTCGAATCTTTCTGCGGGCGGGTTGGAGCGGTTCGGCCAATACCTACGGACCCTGATTCAAAAAGAACCAGGCCAGGTAGGGAACCCGAACCCGAACCCGGGCCCGGGCCCAGCTCCGGCGCCGGCCGCCGCCGCCGCCGCCAGCGGCGGCGCGCATGCGCGCACGTACGTATGTACGTGCATAGTTCCCTCCTTTTCGCGCGCGAAAACTCCAAGTACCCAAAGGGCACACCCTTTGTTCTCATTTTCCTCTATTTATACCCATGAGCTTCCATCACATGGCCAATGTGGGACTAAATGCATGTAGCTAACTTTAGTCCCTTTTGGCTTGAATTAGGCAATCTTTGGACTTGAATATCTCATTCATTCGAAGTCAGAATTGAACATGTGAATATACCACGTTCATCACAAATGGAAGGAGAACCACACTCCAACCATCATCCGGTTGATTCGATCAACGGATCTCGCCATAATTCAACTCGAAGATTCACCTTTATATTCTTCAATTCCAACAATCCCCCACAATGAATGGAGATTCAAGGAAATGACACACAAAGAGACTGACTCTATTGTGTAAGTGATTGTAATCCAATATTGCATATTTTACCTCATTATTCCCATGCATTTTTGTAATAAATATATATTTTTTACTCATCTTCTCTATATATTTGCAGGTACACACTCTAAAGGAGATAAAGCAAATAATCACTTTAATTAACACTAATTAAAGTGATTAAATCCAAGATTAAAGATAAAGCCAAGATTTGAATTCCAGATCCAGAAAGATCCACGCGCCCAAAGAAGAATCCAGATAGTCCACGTGGCTAACCACTTAACAATAAAATCCCACCAGAAAATCTGGGCTCAACGGCCCAGATTTTGCCGCCAGATCTGGGAGATCTTGCAAGTTGGCGGCAGTTATAGGTTGTTATGATCCCAGATTTTGCGCCAACAGAATGGGTTCTAGATCCTTCACCTGGGGCTATAAATATGGGACCTTGGACCTGCGAGCAAAACATAATGGAGAAGAGAGGAGAATTCATTAGTTGTTGTAATTTTGTTTAGTTTTTCTCTAGGTTTAGTTCTTTAGATCCCTCTTCTTCTTCCCTAGAATTCATTGTAAAAGAGAGTGATTGTGAGAGAGAGAGCTTGTGTAATCAAAATGGCGCCGTTGCAGAGAGAGCAACGTTTTTGGTTTAAAGTGAAGTACTAAACGATTCTTCTTCTCTGTTGCAGGTTACAGGTTGAAGAAACAGAAAATCTTGCATTGCAGTGACATACAAGTGGACTTGGGCCTCTGCTCTCGAAAGCAGAGACCAGGATCCCTCCAAATTGCCGCAATTTCTGGGATTTTGCCGCAGATTTGCGGCAATAAGGAGTGAACTTCTGATAAAATTTCTGCAGGGCCTCTGGTTCTGCAAAACACAGCTGCTGATATACCTGAAATTCTGTATTCTTCACCTTATTCCTGCTTAATTAAAAACAGTAAAAAGTTGGTTGAAATTGTTAAAAATTGTTTAGACATTTGCATTCTACGCACGTGTCTTTCAATTCTTTACTTTTACTGTTGAAGAGTGCTGGAGGCAAGGTACGTTTCGCATTGCATATAGACTAGGAATCATCTCTTGCTTGATTTTCATGCTTTGAGTGAATCTTAGTGATATTTCTTGTACACTTGCACAAATCAATTTTAAGGGCATAACCCGTAAATAAGATAAGGTGGGGAGTTCATTACCCTTTCCTTAGCCCAAAAATCATTTTCCCAAGCACTCACTAACCCAAGCCTAATTTAAAAAAAAATAGAGACGTTGGCCCTAGGGACATCTCCGACTCATTTAGGAGATTATCCTAAGGGGGAAAGTGTTGGAACTTAACTCTTGCAAAATCAGTGTCTAGGAAAGGGGTTGAGGGCCGAAAGTCCGAAGGTTGCTGGTTACTTAATTAAGGAACGTCTCTGACGGAAAACCTCCCACCAACCTTACCCTTCCCTGGCTGATTAGCTTGTGGTTAGAGTCTACACTAAACCTCCCGTGGACAGTCTATCAGTTAGGAGTCGTCTAGGTCCTAAGTCTACCCTAACTTAGGTTAGAATTTTTCTTTCTTTTGTTTGTTTGTTTGTTTGTTTGTATTTGATTGTGTGATATGGCTTACAATTACAATTCTTTCCATCCTAATAATAATCCATATTTCACACCATCTCCATATTCGGATAATTCCAACCCGGTGTTTTACAATATGCACCAATCAAATACACCGGGTTGGCCTTATCCGAATCAATATGACCCATACCCCCCATCTAATAACTATAATTTCCATAATAATTTCAACTCTTCACCGAGTAATTGGGGATTCCAGTCCCCGAGTTTAATTATCAACCTCCTTGTCCACCATATTCACCGAGTCCACAATATCCACAGTATTCATTTCCCGATTCCGCTTCATATACTCCTTTTTCTGAACCACAATTGAAGAAAAATCTGAGTTACTAAGGAGTTTAGAAGCTAATCTTCAGAGGGCCGAGCAACAATTTCATGAAACATTTGCCCCTCCAATTCCACAGTATTTTCAAGAGTCTTACTCAGTTCCACCTTTTCCTAATGAACAACCATTTGTCATGGAAACGAGTAAAGATTTCTTGTGTGAGTCCACTCTTCCATCACCACACAGTTTTGACTCACAATTTCATCACCAATTTCAAAACAATTCTTCATCTTTTCAACAAAATGATGAACCAATGAATTGTGAAAAGATGCTTGAATTCCTGACTCATGCTCGAAATGATCGTAACCGTGACATAGATTTGATGATCCAAACTCTTCATTCTCATCCTATTTCTAATGTCACTAACCATTCTGTCAAAGAGTCATGTTGTTTTGGAAATCAAGATTCAATTTCAGCACAACCACCTGAACTTGTCCAAACTTCAGATTCCATTGACATTTTGGCAAGTTTTTCATTTCCTAAATTGAACTTGTCCAAACGTCAAATCCCATTGACATTTTGGCAAGTTTTTCATCTCCTACAAATGAACTTGTCCAAACTTCAGATCCAATTGATATTTTGGCAAGTTTTCCTTTCCCTGAAATTGAACTTGAACATGATTATGATCCTGAACTTTCACCAGATGATTCAACTCTACTTCCTGATTCAGTCATGACTTCCATATCCTTACCTGATTTCACTTCATTTCCCAAGTCAGACTTGGATCCAGTACCCATCTGTTGTGAAATTGAATCACCAATCTTTTATGATGATCACATTGAACTTGACCAATTTCATACTCTTAAAAGTCCCATTGATAAATTGGCAAGTCACAATTTTTTGGAATTGAACTACATGAGGAATGTGATCTTGAACCCCAACTTAGTGATTCAATTCTTTTTCCTGATTCAGTAATGACTCCGGTATCTTTACCTCACTTCAATCTTTTCCCGGAGTCGACATTGGATCCTTTCCCAATTCACAATGAAGTTGAATCACCCATCTTTAAGGATCATGTCGAACTTGACCAATTATACCTTTTTGAAGATCCTATTGATAAATTGGCAAGTTCTCATTTTTGTGGAATTGAACTCAATGAGGAATGTGACTTTGACCCTCAAGTTTGTGATTTAGTTCAAATACCTGAATCATTATTGACTCCTGTTGTTACCCAATTTGAGTAACATTTTAGAGTCAGTTTTGATTCCCAACCCTCTTGAACTAGAATCACCAATTTCAGATAGTCACATTCCATCATGGGAAACTGAATGTGGACTTGAGCTTCATTTTCTTGACTTGGACCCAGTTCCTGAATCCATTCCGACTCCTGAACCTTTACTTGACTTCATTCACTTCCCTGAGTCGGTGTTCCTTTCCGAGTCCAAGTCAACCGTTCTATCATTTCATATTCCATTCTGGGACAAGGTAGTTGATGAATTTAACTCAGAAATTATTTTAAAAATTTGGAAATTAGATGGGGTCATGTACATAATAAAAATCACACATGCATACATCATTCTTGTGGGTCATATTATTGAGATTTTTGGTGGGTTCCTGAAAACCCAACGTACAGTTGATTGGGCCATGTTTCGTGGACCAATCAGACCGCCACCGGAACCACCACCTTAAGGTAATTTTTCCTTCCCTCTCTATTTGTTTCATGCATACATATATCACGATGCATTGAGGACAATGCATGAGATAAGTGTGGGGGAGGGTTTACTAACTTAGAGTTTTTACATTTTCTTTCTTTTACACTTCTTTTAAAAAAAAAAAACTTTTTGAAATAAGAGACAAAGTTTTGATCTATTTTTAAGAAAATAAAGATGTATCTTAGAAATTAAGAAAGCCTTAATTATGACATCTTAAACCTAGTTGAAATAATAGATCATGTTTGAAATTATAGGCTAAGTAAGAAAAATTGGTGAGATATTTTTATCTTGAATTTTTTGCCTTAGATATTATGCACTTCACACTTACACATTTCTTGGATGGAAACAAAGACCAAAAATGCCATATAAATAAAATTAAAAAAAAAAAGAAAAAGAAAAAAAATATATAAATAAAATATCACTTATTAAGCTGGAGAATTGTGCCTCAAGAAGCATGATTATTCACGCCTAACGGTGGTAAAGGAAATAAATAATCCCCCTTAGTTATGTGGCCTTTTTCACTTGAGACCTTAAACCCGAGGGATGTTTTCTCATCTGGTGCCCTAAGACCGACTGGTTTGGGAGTCATCGGTTAAAGGCTCGTTACAAGGGTGAACTAGAAAGCCTAGACTAAGGGAAGAAAAAAGCAGAAAATATATATATAAATAAATAAATGGCTTGATGGTTGGAGTTGAAATCCCAGAAATTTTCACAGAGCACGGTGTGCATACTATCTAGGTTTTATGAAAGATAAAATATTCAATCCAATTTTGAATTCTTACCTTAATTGAAAACAAGATCTTGCATAGAGACTAAGTTTAAGAAAGAATAATTATAGGTGGACTTATGACCTAGGATCACTTATATTTTTGCAAAAATAGTTCGTAAACATGTCTCTTGTTCAAAATGAGTTTTCAAAACACTAACATTTGTCTTTTTTCTTTATGGATTTTGTGGGTGTAATCCGCTGAAAACCCTCAGGAGACAACACTCCTCCTCTAGGGTAACCTAGAGGTTTAACGGCTTGTTGCACACGCTCAGTGCAATCGCGTCACCTGCGAAAGTGTGTAATAAAATTGGTAGTTAGGATTTTCTTTTCTTTTCTTTGTTTTGCTCGGGACGAGCAAAAGAATAAGTGTGGGGGTGTGATTGTAATCCAATATTGCATATTTTACCTCATTATTCCCATGCATTTTTGTAATAAATATATAATTTTTACTCATCTTCTCCATATATTTGCAGGTACACACTCTAAAGGAGATAAAGCAAATAATCACTTTAATTAACACTAATTAAAGTGATTAAATCCAAGATTAAAGATAAAGCCAAGATTTGAATTCCAGATCCAGAAAGATCCACGCGCCCAAAGAAGAATCCAGATAGTCCACGTGGCTAACCACTTAACAATAAAATCCCACCAGAAAATCTGGGCTCAACGGCCCAGATTTTGCCGCCAGATCTGGGAGATCTTGCAAGTTGGCGGCAGTTATAGGTTGTTATGATCCCAGATTTTGCGCCAACAGAATGGGTTCTAGATCCTTCACCTGGGGCTATAAATATGGGACCTTGGACCTGCGAGCAAAACAGAATGGAGAAGAGAGGAGAATTCATTAGTTGTTGTAATTTTGTTTAGTTTTTCTCTAGGTTTAGTTCTTTAGATCCCTCTTCTTCTTCCCTAGAATTCATTGAAAAAGAGAGTGATTGTGAGAGAGAGAGCTTGTGTAATCAGTAAGGTACTTTAGAAAAGAAACTGCATAAGGATAGGTGAACTAGGTCTTGAACCTTCCATAGTGAAAGCTTTATCGGACTTACTGGCTAATCAGTGAACTAGGTCTTGAACTGTTAGCCGTTAGTGTAAGCCAAGTCAACAAGCTTCACACAGTGACTTTCCAAATCAACTTTGGTTCTCTGTTGTGTCCTTTTTGGCCCTGGACATTCTTGGTTTCAGAGAGTATCTTTAGGGAATAACAGCCTCCATAGAGATTCCCAAAGAGCCGACCCAACTCTATACTCACATAGGTGATGGACCTATTAAGAGTAGTCTACTCTACTCCACTTGTATAGTAACAAGATATAGGCATCATTAAAAGCGTTAAGCTTATCCTTAATCCACTTGTAGAAAAGCACTTATGTGCACCTTAGGAATGGATTGGAGTCAAGCTCCCAAGTGCTTACTTGCTGAGTCAATCATAACTAGTTTTTCCTCTTGAACTTAGTCCGTGGGATCTCCAGTCGCTAAGTGAGGTTTCCATTAAGCTGACTCGGTAAGGTTAGGCTTTTAGACCCATTCCCCTCGATGCGCAGTTTATACGCTCTCCACTTAAACCTTTAGTAAGCGGATCCGCTAAATTATCCTTTGACGATACAAAGTCAATAGAGATAATTCCATTTGAGAGCAACTGCTTCACGGTATTATGTCTACGACGAATATGTCTAGACTTACCGTTGTATATCACATTTTGTGCCCTAGATATACCTGCTTGATTGTCGCAGTGTATACATATAGCGGGCACTGGCTTTTGCCATAACGGTATATCTTCTAAGAATTGTCGAAGCCATTCTGCTTCTTCTCCAGCCTTATCTAAGGCTATGAATTCCGATTCCATAGTGGAACGGGCAATACATGTTTGCTTAGAAGAATTCCAAGATACCGCTGCTCCTGCTAGAGTAAATACGTATCCGCTAGTTGATTTTGATTCCTCAGAATCTGCAATCCAATTAGCATCACTGTATCCTTCCAGTACAGGAGGATACTTTCCATATCTCAAGGCATATTCCTTGGTATGTGATACGTAACCTAATACTCGTAGTAGAGCGGTCCAGTGTAGATCACTAGGATGTCTAGTGTATCTACTTAACTTGCTTACAGCGTAAGCAATATCGGGTCTAGTGCAATTCATTAAATACATTAGACTTCCGATAATCTGAGAATACTCCAACAGGCGTATTCCAGTTCCTGTATTCTTATGAAGGTGGACGTGTGGGAGAAAAGGATTTGTATTCTCTTTTATCCCATGATCCTTGAATCTTTCTATCATCTTATCCACGTAGTGAGATTGAGATAGACTGATTCCATCTGGTGTTCTAGTAATTTTAATTCCTAAAATTACATCAGCAACCCCCAGATCCTTCATATCAAAACTGTTGGATAACATTCTTTTAGTGGACTTAATAATCTCAATATTAGTCCCAAGTATCAACATGTCGTCTACATAAAGACAGACAATGATACATGCATCTCCAACTGTTTTCGTGTAAACACACTTATCGCATTCATTGATAGTGAATCCATCTTTGATCATGACACTATCAAATTTCTCATGCCATTGTTTAGGAGCCTGCTTTAAACCATATAAGGATTTTACCAATTTACACACCTTGTGTTCTTGGCCCTTGACTTTAAATCCTTCAGGTTGCTCCATATATATCTCTTCACTTAATTCACCATTTAAGAATGCAGTCTTGACATCCATTTGATGGATATCTAAGTTGTGCAATACTGCAATCGCAATCAACATCCGTATGGACGTTATTCTTGTTACTGGTGAATAAGTATCGAAGTAGTCAAGTCCTTCTTTTTGTCGATAACCCTTGGCTACTAATCTAGCCTTGTACTTATCGATAGATCCATCGGGTTTTAATTTTCGTTTGAAAATCCACTTACACCCAATTGGTTTACTGCCAGGAGGCAAGTTTACCAATTCCCAAGTATGATTACTTAGTATGGATTCTATTTCGCTATTTATAGCTTCTTTTCACATTTGTGCTTCTGGGTTTGACATAGTCTCTTTAAATGTTTGAGGCTCGCTCTCAATAGCGTATGCTATGAAATCTGGACCAAAAGATTTTGAGATTCTAGATCTCTGACTTCTTCTTGGTTCAATTTCCGCATTTACAATTGGTTCCTTGGGGCTTTCGTCCCTGAACGCCATCTCGTGTGTTCTTTTCCCAGAAGTCTTATCTGCTTCCCGTTTGTACGGAAAGATGTTTTCAAAGAACACAGCATCTCAAGATTCGATAATCATGTTTACATGAATATCTGGTATTTCTGATTTATGAACCAGAAATCTGTAGGCACTACTATTCAAGGCATAGCCTATGAATATGCAGTCCATAGTTTTTTCTCCCAACTTAGTCTTTTTAGGTAATGGTGCTAGCACCTTTGCAAGGCACCCCCACATTTTGAGGTAATGGTAGGAAGGTGTCCTTCCATGCCATAACTCGAATGGTATTAGACCAAGTTTCTTGTGGGGTACTCTATTTAGAATATGATTTGCAGTTAATAGAGCTTCCCCCACAAGTTCTGCGGAGCTCCAGAACTTACGAGCATGGAATTAACCATCTCCTTCAAAGTTCTGTTCTTCCGTTCAGCAATTCCATTTTGCTGAGGAGTGTATGGTGCTGTAGTTTGATGTATTATACCAAAACTAGCACATAACTCACTAAAATCATTTGATTCATATTCTCCGCCTCTATCGGATTTTAGAATCTTGATTTTCTTGTTGAGTTGATTCTCAACTTCGGCCTTATATGTTATAAACATATTTATTGCCTCATCTTTACTGTTTAAAAGATACACATAACAGTATCTTGTACAGTCATCAATAAAAGTAATGAAATACTTTTTACCGCCTCTAGTTGGCATAAACTTCAAGTCATATAGATCGCTATGAATTAACCCTAAAGGTTCTGTATTTCGATCTATTGAGTGAAATAAATTTTTAGTCAACTTGGCCTCAACACAAACCTCACACTTGCGAATTTCTTCCAAGTTGAGTTTAGGAATGTATCTCAGATTAGACAAGTTTTTCAAAGACTTGTAATTTACATGCCCTAATCTAGCATGCCACAAAATAGGAGACTCAAGCAAATAAACAGAAGAATTTCCTTTATTTATTAGCTTCGGGTACAGATACATAGACTTTTTGTCTACCACTGCAACATTGTCTTTAAAAGACCATCAACAAGATTCTTGTTTTGTTTGAGTCGGCTGCGACATTCATTCGCCTTATGCCCCTCTTTGTTGCAGATGTAGCAAGTTCCCTTGAAGCGCATGTTCTTGCCTTCTTGGACCTTGCCTTTGTACCCCTGGGAAGTCTTCTTCCGCTTTAAGCCTTTGGAAGTAGACGCTTTCCCCTTTGAGTCTTTGATCACATTAGCTTTTGCTTCGTAGGAGTTCTTGCTGGTCCTTTTCTCGGACTTGCGGTTGTCCTCCTCGATACGAAGCCTCACAATGAGATCTTCCAACTTCAACTCCTTTCGCTTGTGCTTAAGGTAGTTCTTGAAATCTCTCCACGCAGGTGGGAGTTTCTCCACGATAGTAGCAACCTGAAAAGTTTCAGGTAGGATCATACCTTCGGCTTTTATCTCGTGCAAGATAAGTTGGAACTCTTGCACCTGACTGATTACAGTCTTGCTGTCCACCATTTTGTACTCCAGAAAATCGTCCAACGACGAACTTCTTGGTACCAGCATCCTCAGTCTTGTACTTCTTGTCAAGACTGATCCATAACTTCTTTGCCGTTGTGATAGGACTGTAGACATTGTAAAGAGAGTCATCCAGTCCATTTAAAACATAATTTCGGCAAAGGAAGTCACATTGAGTCCATGCATCTGTTGCAGGCTCTGGTGGATCTTCCTCCAGGAATCTGGCCAGATGAAGAGTGGTCAAGTAGAAGAGCATCTTCTGTTGCCACCTCTTGAATTCTGTGCCATCAAATTTTCCTGGCTTCTCCGGCTTCGGGTTAGGAAGTGGAGTAGGCATCAATGCTTGTAGCATGTTTGGTGCCTTGCTTGAGCTATCTTGATTAGTCTCAGACATCTTCTGCAAGTTCAAGCAGAACAGAAGTAAGAAACGTTAATTATCTTAAGATTGTTGGGTATCCTGCTTAACAAGAATCAATCTGACAACTAATCAAGATCACTGAGATATCAACAATCTATTGGCCAGGTCGGCAAATATCAGGTGGGAGGTTTTCCGTTCAATAGAATGTTCCTTAATTTAAGAACCACCTTTCAATTTCCTTACTTGGTTTAAGCACCAATTAGACTGAATCCAAGTCAGTCTCGATATACTGTAAAGTATATCCCCTGTATAAAGGACTTAGTCCACTTATACAGTATCACTTAGACTGAATCTAAGTCAATCTCGATATACGGTAGAGTATATCCCCTGTATAAAGGACTTAATCCACTTATACAGTATTTGAAGTGAGGTACGCTTAGAGCGAATCTCCTTAAGACAATTACGTCCCCCGCACCGGTG
This sequence comes from Agave tequilana, assembly GCA_038442645.1. Taxonomy (NCBI): domain Eukaryota; kingdom Viridiplantae; phylum Streptophyta; class Magnoliopsida; order Asparagales; family Asparagaceae; genus Agave; species Agave tequilana. The sequence goes on from JAVJIF010034160.1 coordinate 27,396, forward strand.
CTAACGGGATAATGGACGCTGGTCTCCCAAGATACAACACTTCTTCACGGTATTTGGATAGCACTACCAAATCACCGTACGGTCGAACCGTAGTCAACCAGTACCTACACAGGATTAGCAAAACAGCGGTATAACGACAAATTTCAAATGAATATTTGTCTTACTCTTTTGGAGGAGCACCCACTGTTGAGGACGTAGGAAGGTTGAAGAATTTTGGCAGAATCTCTTTTAGGAAGTCGCTTCGGATTCCCACTTCACTTGGAAGTCGCGGATTCCCACTTCGTTGGAAGTCGCTCTGGAAGTCGTGGATTCCCACTTCGCTGGAGCCCAGTTCAGAACCGAAGTCAGAACTTTAGAGAGAGAGAGAGAGATCTCAGATTTGGTGTGTCTGAGAATGAACCCTGGAGCGCTATTTTTAGCGCTCCGGAGGGGTATTCTCGTCCGCCAAATTCCAGCAGTTGCGACGGTTCGGACAGAACCGTCGCAACCGATCAACCGCCCAACCGCACTGTCGGTTTTCCGACAGCGGTTGGCGAACGGTCGGATCTGTTCGCGCGGACACCCGTTGGCGGGTGATTCGAATCTTTCCGCGGGCGGGTTGGAGCGGTTCGGCCCATACCTACCTACGGACCCTGATTCAAAAAGAACCAGGCCAGGTAGGGAACCCGAACCCGAACCCGAGCCCGGCCCGGCTCCGGCCGGCCGCCGCCGCCGCCAGCGGCGCGCGTGCGCGCACGTACGTATGTACGTGCATAGTTCCCTCCTTTTCGCGCGCGAAAACTCCAAGTACCCAAAGGGCACACCCTTTGTTCTCATTTTCCTCTATTTATACCCCATGAGCTTCCATCACATGGCCAATGTGGGACTAAATGCATGTAGCTAACTTTAGTCCCTTTGGCTTTGAATTAGGCAATCTTTGGACTTGAATATCTCATTCATTCGAAGTCGGAATTGAACATGTGAATATACCACGTTCATCACAAATGGAAGGAGAACACACTCCAAGCATCATCCGGTTGATTCGATCAACGGATCTCGCCATAATTCAACTCGAAGATTCACCTTTATATTCTTCAATTCCAACAATCCATTGGTCAGATTATTTCTCAACTGGAGCCACAAACGCAGAAGAGGCAAATAAAAGTTCATAGAGGATGGTCATGAAGCTGAGCAAGAGATAGACTAGAGGACTAATAGTGCATAATCCATGGACAAAGACATCAAAGTCAAAGACGAACAAGGAGTGTTAGAAACACTGAAGGAGCGATGGAGACAACAACCATAGAGAACGGCTCAGATGTGGTGCAAGAGAGAGAGAGAGGAGCGAAAAGCCGCTAGCGAAGAAGCTAAAACGGTCTCCAAGTCTGCTGATCAGAGTAGACTTCCAGTGGTCATCCCCGTGGTCGAAGTAACGGTGGCTGTGAACAAGGAAAAGGTTGCCTTCATAAATAAAGGCAAGGGGATAGCTGCGAAAACCGCGGATGAGGAAATGAGTAATGTTGGTCTAAGGTGCATCACTCTAACTTTGATAATAATTAACTCATATAGTTATAGTACTAATGATCTTCTGTTATTTAAACTTCAAAATTCAATCAAAATTTTAATTGGTGTTTTGCTTCAACAAAAAAAATTCAAAGTCCTGTCTTGAAGCTAGCATGTGTTGGTTCAAGAGCTCAACCTTAAAGATCGCATGAAGTATTCGAGGAAGAGTCTAGCTCGATGGAATCACGTTTGGATCAAGTCAAGATGAAAAAGAAGATTTATTCAAGTAGAAGATTTAAGTCGAGAGTTTGTAAGTTTAAAATTTATGCAAAAAATAGATTAGTTTTGATTGCCCAAGCTTATACACATACACTTACACATAAGTTTTGGTGTTTTGATTTTTTAAGAAAATTGAGTTTAACAATATCGATTTGAAAAAAATTCTATACTTTGTGTTTACATATTTGTGCTTATACGGTTTATGTCTCAAAAGAGTAAGTTTTATAGTTTTTATTATGTGTTGTTCTTCTTCTATTGGGGGACATGTGCTCCTCTTATCTTCGTACGCTCTCCCCGTTTGGTTTTTTTCTATAAATACTGGTTTTCAGAGACTACATGGAGCGATCAAGTAGAGATAGATTCTTAGGCTAGTTTTTCATTCTTTTTAGTGTAGATTTTTATTTTTTTTTTGTGTAATTTTTATTTCTTTGTAAGCATAGGTTAGAGAGATTTATATTGAGAGTGACACCGATGTAACCTCCTCTTTTCTTTCATCATTTTTACAAGCAATTAAAGGTAACATATTTATGCCCTTCTTTGTTTATATGTTCTTCTTCTTCTTTCTACTTTTCTCTTTTGATTTTGATGAGTATCCAAGTGAATCTAGAAGCATCAGTATAGCCATGCTTGTGTGAGTGCCACCAATATTTCATGATGATGTTCTCCTTCTCAAGATTCTGTATCATTTCATTCTTATTCGTCTTGATGATGTAATGCGAATAGGGACTGAGCTCGATCTTATAAATTATGTGTTGATCGCCTCTGAAATTAGGTAAAACATGCAAGGATTCCAAGTGAGTCATCAACCGAAAAAAGGTAAGTATTTCTTTTAGGTTTTCTTTCTTTTCTTTTAATTTTTTAGTTTAGATCACCACAATCTCTCAACTCTTTTATTCACTTTTTTAAATTTTTTTTGTATAAATTCATTTTCTTTTTTCTCCACTTTCTCAATCTACCACTTTCTTCTTAACTTAACTGTAACTTATTTTCTTTTTCTTTTCAAGAACTAAAAGAATTTTAACCATTTTTTGTAACTTAAAAGAGAACTTACTAAAAAGCTTCCATCGCTAGTCTCTCATTATGGATCACGACCCGCATAACTACTTGCTATAGCGGTGGTATTGAGTACTTGCACATTCTATTCTTAAGTTCTAAAATTCTATATTTTCTTTGTGCAGGTTCTAACTCAATCACTTGGGCACGTCTTGCAAAAGTCAAAGACATCTTTAAACAAATTGGACCAATAAAACCCACTCTGTAGCACTTTTTCGGCAGTTCTACGGGGACCAAAGTGTCCACCGCATGCATGCTCGTGACAAAAGGATAGAACGCTCTTATTTTCTCATTGAAAATAAATCTCCTAATGATATGGTCAGAACAATATTTGAAGAGATACGGTTCCTCCCAAAAGAAATATCAGACTTGAGATAAGAATCGGTATACATCTTGTTTTGCCTAGTTAGATGGGGTTTGATTTGTGGCTAAGTAATTGACTATGTCGGTAAACCATTATTCTTCCTAAGAGTTGTTCATCGAGAAAATCATCATTAATTGGCAACTCGTTGGAAGGTGCGTTTGGGACACGTGAGAGGTGATCGACGATGACGTTTTCAACACCTTTTTATCTCGAATTTTGAGATCAAACTCTTGAAGAAGGAGCATCCAACGAATGAGTCGGGCCTTCACATCCTTCTTAAGTAGTAGGTATTAAAGTGCAGAATGGTTGGTGAATATGGTGGTTTTGGTCCTAAGTAGGTATGCGGAATTTTTTCAATGCAAACACTACAACTAAGAATTTCTTCTAGGTTGTATTATAGTTTAATTGGACATCATTAAGAGTCCTACTTAAATAGTAGATCATGTGCTGCTTGTTATCGATGCGCTATCCTAAGACATCGCCTATGACAAAATCGAAAGCATCACACATGATCTCAAATGGTTTGGACCAATCCAGCGCAGAAATTATTGGTCCAGAGATAAGTTTCATTTTAAGCTTCTCCCACGCGGTAAGACATCCATTATCAAAGATGAAGAGCACACCCTTAACTAAAAGGTTAGTTAATGGTCTAGCGATCTTTCTAAAGTCCTTAATGAACCTATGATAGAATCCAGCGTGTCCTGAAAAAGATCTGATGTCTTTCACATATTTGGGTATGGGAAGCTTGGTTATGATATCTATCTTTACTTTGTCCACTTCAATTCCTTTTCTAGATATTTCATGACCTAGGACAATCCCATATTGCACCATGAGGTGACAATTTTCCCAATTTAAAATCAAATTCTTTTCGATACATCATTTGAGGATAAGTTCAAGATGGTAAAGACATTTGATTGAATGAGTCTCTATAGATGGAGAAATCATCTATAAAAATCTATCAGAATCTTTTGACCGTGTCGGAGAATATGCTTAACATACATCGTTGAAATATCACGGGGGTATGGTATAAACCGAAAGGCATTCGACGTAAGCGAAAATTCCAAATGGGCAAGTTAATATTGTCTTCTCTTAGTCCTCCGGAGCTACGTGGATTTCAATGTACCCTGGGTAACCATCTAAGAAATAGTAATACTCGTGGTCATCTAGTCGTTCAAGTATTTGATTGATAAATAAAAGAGGGAAATGGTTTTAGCGAGTGGCAACATTTAACTTTCGATAGTCAATGCAAACCTGAATCCTTGTAGGGAGTCGTGTTTGGACTAATTCTTGATTTTCATTGTCTACTATAGTAAAATCGGATTTCTTAGGGATCGCGTGGATTGAGCTGACCCATTGGCTATGAAAAATAGGATAAATTATCCAATTATCTAATAGTTTCACTATTTCAGCTCGAACGACCTCTTGCATATTAGGGTTTAACCTTTACTGCAGGTGCTTTTTTGGCTTTGCCTCTTCATTTAAATGGATTCGGTGTTGAACTATAGCCAGACCCAATCCCTTTATGTCGGTTATTGTCCAACCAACAGCTTCTCTATATTTTCTAAGGACTGTAATAAGGTTTTCTTCTTTCTCGTCAGTCAGATGGGATGCAACGATGACTGGTAGAGTCTCTTGTTCATCTAAGTTGGTGTACTTGAAATATTTGGATAAGGCTTCAGTTCTAAAAAAAAAAGGATGACTCAAGAGATGGAGGAGTCAAACTTTTTTAGCTCTGGATCTAATGAACTTGGGCTCGATGCCAACTCAATTGTAGAATTGACAATCTCATCAAGGCTTAAGTCCTCGAATTCCAACTGGGCATCACATTCGGCTTCTAGTTTTATCTCCTCATTGTGCTCACTTGTCAAGTTCTCAATGAGGTTTACCTCAAAAGGTTGATCGTCCATATCACATGTTATTCTCCTAGGTTGAAGATATTGACTTTCTTAGTCATATCTCCAAAGATCAATCTCATAGATTTGTTCCTATAATTTATGATTGCAGTGGCAGTCGTGAGGAACTGACGCCCTAGGATGACAGGAGTTTGCGACCTAGGATTAGAAATTGGTTGCGTCTTTAGAATAATGAAATCGACTGGGTAGATGAATTCTCCAATTCGAATAAGGACATCTATTACTTTCTCCTTTGAAACTTTAACTGACCAGTCAGTTAACTGGATCGTTACTTGAGTAGGGCTAAGCTTGCCCAACACAAGTTGTTGGTATACTGAGAAGGGAAGCAAATTGATACTTGCTCCAAATAAAGAAGTGCTCAATTAATTTTAGTTTGAGTTATTGTGCAAGAAATGGTTGGGCAACTAGGATCCTTGTACTTGACAGAGATTTGATTAGATAATAGCTAGTGGCTAGAAAAATTTTCTTAGGCACATTAATCTTTCTCTTCTTGGTGCACATATCTTTAAGAAATTTTGTATAGATAGAGACTTGTTGTATTGCATCAAAAAGGGGTAAATTAATCTTTACTTGATTAAATATCTCAATTATTTTCTCCATGTTTTCATTATTGTTATTCCTAAGCCGAAATGGGGCTATAGGCTTATGCACCTGCTCGGCTGAATTATCTTTTTGTTCGGAGTTGGGTGGAGTGAGAGTAGAAGAAGTGGATGCTTGTGTTGGACTCGATGACATTGATACTTGATTATCAACTTGTTTTGCCGACCTCAATGTATGAATCAAATTACACTGATTTCGATTTTGAACCTCATTGGCCTGCCTAAAATTTTTAGGATTTTGGCAGTGGTTGACAAGGCAGAGTCCCCTTGGGTCTTTCACTAATTGGAATAGCTTGTTGACTGAATTGATTCTCTAACCTAGTCATGGCTTGAATAAGTGTTTTCTTGGGTCTTGTTGAAAGTATCCATTTTCTTTCCATATTGGAGAATCTTGTATCCATTTGTGGATTTTGGAAAGAAGGTGGTGGAACTTGGTTGAAAAAATTTTGTTTATAATGAGATTGTTGAAAATTGTTGGAGAAGTTGGGCCTTGCGAAGGTTGCATTCATATGTTCGGGCAATATTTGATGAGTAAGAAAAATAAGATACTCTTTGAACACATGGTTCATAACTTGACAGTAAGTACAGCCCACAGATGTGGATTGTGTTGGGCTGACTTAGTTCACCGGAACTAGCTAGTTAGTTTCTAGAGCCTCTAATCTTTGCATATCGTTAGCAAATTTAGCATCCATTGCTATGAATATCTCTATTGAATAGAGACCTCATTTTGACAAAGCGGGGTTACTATTCTTAGATTTATCGGGAGTTAGTTCCCATTTGATGATTTTCTTTGCTAAATCTTTATATATTTTTCACCTTTCATGTTCAATTTTTTCAAAAATTCCCCTTAACACATAGTTTCTAAGAGAGTCTTGTTTTGATAATCTAAACCATCATAGAGAATTTGACATAACCGCCACTTCTCCAGGCCGTGATGGGGGCATTGGGCAAGGAGACCATTGAAGCGTTCAAAGTATTTCCAAAATGGTTCGGCTGTTTCTTACTTAAACTACATTATGTTTTTTCAGATAAGAGCTAGTTTTTGGATAGGGTGGAATTTCTTCAAGAAGGCCTTGATGAAATCATCCTATGATGTAACTAATTCAGCCGCTAATCTGTATAGCCACTTTTCACTAGGTACTTTAGAGAGAAAGGGACAAAATATAACCTAATAGAATCGTCTCCTAAATGTGGCATCCTCATCATGAGACACATCTCTTCAAATTCTCTTATGAAGAAGTATGCATTTTCGGACTCTGGATTATGATATTTCGGGAGAGTGTTAATAAATTGTGACTTAAGCTCAAAGGTGTCGTCATCCGCTTCGGGAAGCTGAATGCAAGATGACAAAGATGTCCTCATAAGATAGAACCTATCCTGTATAGATGTTAATTTTGCCATGATTGGATCGGGTTTGGGTGATGAACTATTTCTAATTAGCCTAGATATAGCTGGGTGTCTCAACCAAGTTGACATGCACAATTAATAAAAACAAGATCACCTAGTCAATCAAAAAAGAAAAAAATATCAATCAAGCCTATTCTAAGATAGACATAGACCTAGATGACTCCTAATTGTAGAATTTTCGCGGGAGGTATATTGAAATAATCTAAGTACAAGTTAATCAGTCAGGTAGGTGGCAAGATTGGTGAGAGGTATCCGCGTAAAAGCAACAGATCTAATTAAGTCAAACCACAAACCTTCAAGGTTTCACCTCTCAATCCGCTATCTTAATCATCGATTTGGTAAGAGTTAAATTCTAACAACTTTCTCCTTAGGCTAATCTCCTAGTGAGTCCGAATTGTCCTAGGGCCAACGTCTATTCAAATTTTAGGTTAGGACTGGGTTATGAGTGCAATGGATGTGGTTTGTGGGCCAAGAAAGGGTAATGACTTTTTCACCTTATCTTATTTACAGATTTTGCCCTTAAATTGTTTTAGGCGCCCGTGTGCAAGTAGATAGATAAGAATTCACTCAAAGAAATTGTAAATCAATCAAAAGTTCTTCCTAATCTAAATGCCATGCGAATGTACCTTATTCCAGCACTCTTCAACAGTAATGTAAGTGAAACAAAAATAGACAGGTGCTCCAAGATGCAAGAGTCTAAACCTTTTTTAAGTTAAACAACCAATCAATTAATGTTGAGTTATTAGTAGGGTGCAGAATAGTGAAACAATTAAACTAACAATTACAAAAAATAACTTTTACAATTTGAAGTAGCCCTGTAGAAAATTGTCAGTATTTGTCTTCAAAGAACCGTGTTTGCGTAGCTATTGCCTCGTTTGAGGAGTTATGGGCTCTGCTTTGAAGGCAGAGTCCCAGAGCCAATTTTATATGCCTTTCTGTAATAAATTTTTTTCTTCTCTACTACTGCACACAGAAACAGAGAAGATAATTAGTTAAAAGAACAAACTGTATTGTTCCCTCCTCGATAACGACGCCAAAATTTTATTGACAAAAAAGACAGAGTTTAGGAAAATGTTTATCTTATTTTGATAGACTATAAATTCTTGCAATTTAATTGTAGTAGCAATTGCTATACGGATCGATCCTCAGGGAGAGATGCAATGGAAGCGTTTCGATACAGTATTGTTCTTAAAAGAGAGAATTTGGTTTGGAAAAGGATTGGTTTTGTTTTGATTATGAGGAAAGATCATATTTCACTAATCCTCTACCACCACTAACTTACTAGTATATCAAGATTAAACTTCACAGTGAATCATAAAAGTGTTTCTAAAAAAAATCTAATTCAAATAAGATATATAAGATGAAAGGTGATCCCTAGTTGAAACACACTAGCCAAAGTTCAATATTAGATTGTCTAAGCTTTCTAAGCATAACCTAAGAAAAATTGACATTAAGCTATCAAAACTATCTAAGTATAAAATAAGCAAAACTATTGACTAGTATTAATAATAATCAAGTTTACTTTTTATCATCATAAGTCTTCAAGAAGTTTACCTAGTTTTAGGGTTTTAAGCATGCATGAGATTTAATCAGTTTAAGCAATCATAAAACTAGAAGTAGTGGTGGAGAGATTAGCAAACCATGAAGTTGTATTTAGTTATTCATGATGAAGTTTAAACAAAGTATGGTGTTTAAATAAGAAAATTGAATGAATAAAAGAAAGCAAATAAATAACAATGAAAGAAAAATTGAAAAGGAACAAAAGAACCTTGTTTATTGAAGCTGTCACTGTCAAATTATAATCGCTCCTTCATCTCTTTACAACTCCCTCAAATTAAAATTCTAAAAATTCTAAAAATTTGGAAGAAAAAAAATACTAAAGAAAATCCTAAGTTGTTGTAATACTAATGTTATGTGATACCAATAAAAAAATAAAAATAAATAAATAAATTTTTATATAAAAAATTATATAGTAATAAAGAAATAAAACTGTATTTGTGTGCTTAACTTGTTTATGCCAAGTTTCAAACTCATGTTCCTTTTTACCAAATCCTAATATCTAAACTATGATGCCATATTGACGTGTAGTTAGGTAAAAGATCTAATTATTTAAACAAATCTAAAGTCAAATTTAAATTTCAAATTCTAACTGAAAGATATCATGAGATTCTTATTAATCTTTATTTTAATAACCTGATTCTTTCTGTTGAAACCTATGTGTTAAAAAGATCATAACCTAAAGATCTTATCATTCCTCTCCTCCTGCTTCTTAAAAAAAAAATGACTGACAGAAAAAAGCTCAGATTAAAAAATTCTTCATCCTCCATTCACCTCTCTTCTTGGAATCGATCGTGACAGAGGAACGTGTCCGAGGTATGGAGATTGAGGAGCAGGCTAAGGAATCGATCCAAGTAAGTAAATCAAAATTTTTATAAATTTAAAATATTTATTGAAGTATCATGATTAGATTCCTCTTCCATGTTTTTTCATAAAAAATTCTTATCTAAAGATCTAGATCTAAATTAATTTGTATGAACTAGAATTTAATCCCTCTTTTCGTAAAACTTTAATCTCATCCAAAAATATAAGTTATAAGTAAAATAAATTTGTATGAATTAAATTCTATTTAAATTAAAATACCATGCTTAGATTTCTCCTTCCTGAATCCTTTCTTCATCAAGAACCTCACCTTTATCTAAATAATATCTATATAAAAGTAATATATCATTACTCTAATAGAAAATTTTGTAGAAAACAAAAATTCTGGAATATAAAAAATAAATGGAATTTGTTTGGATTAAAAGTTACATATTTAAAATTTTCCTTTCCATAAAATTTGAAACTCACCCTAATGATATAAATTAAATATATAGGGAAATGTAACAATACATTATTTAATGGGGATTTTTTAGAAGAATCTTTCGGCTGAACCGAGAGCAGCTACTGTATGTGCAGCAGCAGCCCCCCCATATTGGCCAGACCCAGTGGCCTGGGCTACCACTGGGCCAGGCAAGATTTAAAATAAATACTAGGGCCTGCTCTCGGCCTCTCGGCCAGGCCGAGAGCAGGGCCCTTGGGCCGGCCGGCCCGGGTTCAGACAGCACCCGGGCTTGGACTTATTGGACCAGACCAGAGGAAAAAAAAATATATATATGTGTGTATGTGTATGTATGTATGTATGTATATATATGTATGTATGTATATATATATATATGTATGTATATAATTTGAGCCCATATTCAGAAAGCCCAATTACAGTCCAGCCCACTAATTTTGAGTTCTAATCTATTTGAACCTGACCCAAATACAAAAACAGACTGTTAACTTTTTGAAAAATAATTTTATTGACTAGAGAAAAATTTGAAAACATAAATAAATAAAGGGATTAATATTTAAATAACCACTAGCATCTACTGAAAAATTTTAGGATTATTTACATATCATATTGGACTGAACCACTGCCTTCTAAGTTGAAAATTGCTATATCAACTTTCAAATCCATTAAGAAATTTTCATGTTTTTAAGCATTTAAACCACACAAAATCAGGAAATAAAATCAAAATAATCCTATAAACTCAATGTATTCATCATACAACCTTGTTTTAAGATCTGGACCATCCATATTTAATTTAAAATACCGAAAAAACATCAAATAGGATATCTTATGTAAAATTTAATAAATTCTAATTCGAATATATATTAATGTAGATTTCTTCAAATTGGTATTTGGACGCGTTATAAGCCCAGGTGAGTGTTCTTTTACTATCTTTACATATATCATTTTGTTTATTTTGGGATGTCTATCTGTTGCTATTATTGAATGGTTAATTTATTAAACTGATTGTTGAATTTTTCAGAGTTTAGAAAATTGTAAAATTATAAATATTGGTGTTATATAAAAGAATTATTAAATTTTTTTGAATCAATAAATTCCTCTTGATTAGGATTCAGTTGAATTATTTATTAGAAATGAAAATTATTGAAATTGTGAAGTTGTCATTTGTTAGAAAATATTTAAAAGTAGTTAAAATTATTGAAATTGCAGAAAAGAAATGTGATACTGAATTTTTAATATTATATTGACTTTATAGTGAAAATTGCCATATTGTATTGGATCATAAGAACATTGAAAAAGGGATAATGTCACCATTATCACTAGGTAAGATATTGTTTTATTATCACATAGCTACTGTTATTGTTATTGTTCATACCCAGTAACTTAGGTGACATAATCCTTAGATAACTTCAACTAGAGATGAGAAAATTGATAAAGGGGACAGTGTTGGTATTTTGGGTGGACTTAGGATATAGGTTGCACAGCCAAACGAGGTTCCACTGCAGGATTCCGAGGGATGACTGACATTTCGTATTGTTCATATTGTTATTCTTATTGACTACCTAGCAGTAGGACTTGATTCAGCGCCAAGTGATTAGGCCGTAGTTCCGGGTATACACGGAACTCACCTAAAGTACAAATTACTGTTTCTAATTATTAGTTTCAAATAACAAGACATTAATAATAGATATACACAGATATTTTGACAATATGACTCTACCTGTACAAATTATAATTTACAAATGGTTATGTGGTGTATATTACTGTGCTTTAACATGGTTCTAATATGCTAATATTAGTATGATAAAATATATCTAGCTATGCATGTTATTGTTACTTTTGTATGTTTCTTTATATCTCTCATTTTATCACTCACTTAGGTCGCTATTGACGACCCTGAGTTTGTTTGCTCAGGCTCTGATCTAGAGACTCCATAGGACCAAGAGTACTTCGAGCATATCACAGATCTCCAGTAGGCAGTTTGCTTTCTCAATATGTGAGAAATTTTTATGATTATGTTTTCCATTGTTTCTATTATGTTGTAATAAGTGGAACCCTTGGTGACATTAAGTATTTATTTTCTTCTGGTTGGAATAATTGATAAACCTTGTTATTTGAATTAATTTACTGAGGTTTAATGTATTTGTTTTGAAAATACGTCGCCGACTCTCATCACGTACTCCTTTTATGTGTATTATGGTTGCGGGGCGTGACAGTTGTGATCTCTGAGATGCCTCCTTCCTTTGGGTCTACCTCTCTATTTATAGGAAAAATAAGATGTAGTATTCTGATAGAACTCATACACCCAATCGTCAAACGAGAGACCAGCAGAAAGCCGCGTTTTCATGGCTTTTCAGGAGAAAACGCGGCAAATCCAAGGGGTCTGGATACGCGCTTTAGTGTGTGGCTTCATCTTGTCCATCTATCAAAGTATTTATCCTCAGAATTTTCATTTAAACTCTGGATTTTAAAAGAATATTCTTTCTAGATAACTTGAGAAGCAGATTATCTCCTAATCTGAGTTTAAATTTAAATTCTTCCCTTTTATCTTTGACTTGAAGCTTAAGCAACCTGATTTAAGTTGATTTTCTCCTTTATCTTTGAATTAGAATAGGGATTATTTATGAATACTTGTCTTCCTCTTGATTTCTAATTGATTTAAATTGAAATCTGAATGTAAATAGGATAATTAGAAGCTTCCTTCATCTTTATCTTCCTATTTTAAATAACTACACACTATAAACAAAAAGAGGATTAAATAAAAAAATTAAATAAAAATAATCAAAGGTTAAATGTACAAATGTGATGATAATATTGCAAATATGAAATGTAATCACTTGTACTCGTTGAGTTCCATTTTCGACAATTATGTGTTGAGTTGTCGAAAATGGCTTAGCCTTTTCTCATTCTTTTCAAAACTTGTTTAAAATCGGTTTTAACATTTTAAATCAAACAAAAATAAGTTTTTTCAAATACTTTTGAGCTCTAATATGTGTGGATTAACTCCACAACATATTTCAAACGGTAAAACTCATTTTTAGGATTTAATATTCATTAAAATTGAATTTTCATCTCAAATAATTTTAAACTTTGTTTTGATTACTCATTTATATATGTATATCTCTTTTAAAAAACTCTATCAAATTAATTTCAAAGTTGTGTATGTGTGTGTTAAAGCTTGAATTAACAATTTTATAATCTAAAACTTTAATAAATTTTCTAAATACAAATTTTATTTTTTCTTGAGATAAAGTCTTCTTGTAGATATTCAACTTGAAATCGACTTCTTGAGTTTCAATCAACAACTTGAGATAATCAAATGCCTAGCGATTGAAGTTAAGCTTCACTATTTGATCTTGAATAACATGTTCTTTATCAGCAAAGCTGTAAACTCTATAAACAACTTCAAGATCATTAGTTAAATAACTACATGAGTTGGGAATCATCAAAGCATGAGTGATTGAACCTTTGGGTCAATACTAAGTTCATCAAAGATAGGGTAAGACAAAAGGGAGAAAAGATTACCGTTTGCTCGAGGGATAAAACAAAGGACTATTGGGGCTTGATCGTCTCAGACGTAGACTTGACAGCTTCCAATGAAGCAGAGAGATGGGAATGGAATTGAAACTAGAGAGGAGTCTCCCATTTTTCTTCAACGTAATGCCAATGCCCTCGTTTGGAAGCATCTTCTCAGACTGAATATGATCCGAGCATCTGGCAGCAATAGGGATAACAACTAGGATATGCCCAGCAACAGTGACATCACTCAGGCGAACCCCCAACGTAGGAGAGGCAATGATGATCCCTTCATCAATCTTCAGCTGTTTCTAGGTAAGCGACTCTTCAACAGTAATACTACACTCACTGCCATGGGAAACGCATGTTTTTTCCTTTCTATGTTGTCACATAACCTTTAGCAGCTTCACTTACCCTAGGAGATGCTTCAAGTGTCATCGTGATTTGCGACACAGCCTTAGCCACAAGTGGTCAATTGAGTCTCGTCTTGAGCATCTCCAGTTTAACTTTACCAATGACTTTCTTAGCGAGGGCCGGTACATTCACTAGGCGTTGAAACATGAGTTTGAATAAAGATAAAGTTAGCGACTATCACAGTAGAAGCAAAGATGTCTATTATTGTCGGGGAGATCAAGGTAGTTGGTAGCAACATCAACTTCGCCATAGAGCATTTTGAAATAGCCATCCTACTATATGATAAAATCTATAGTACATTGGTTCATGTGATGCTTTAGAGTTTTCTCAACCTGACTTCCAAAATAATAACCTCGCAAATCAAGGCGTTCTCAATAAGATACATGTATGGCACAGATTACATCCAAGAAATTTACATCAGAAGGGTTCAGACAGGCTCTAGAGACATTGCCATAATTCAAACTGTAGAGGATGGGAGCAGGAACGACTTGTACAAAGCCCAGCTGCCTAGCTACTAAGTGGGGACAATAAACTTTCACACTCCATTTTCCATTTTCTGAACACCATAGGTCACACGGTTGCAACACAGTAGTCCTGAAAGCCCTTGTTGTATATTTATATCTCTAGCGGACTTGTCAGCAGATAAATGAGAATTCACAGCCCATTCTAAATGAGGGAAGCAATAGAAGGAAGAAGGTAGATACAGTTGGGTGTCCACCTAGAAAAATGTAAAAATATCTTTGAAAGGAAGTGGGGTAAATTTAACATGTGAAGAAGGAAAGAAAATTAGGGTTCAGTAGTAAAAGAGTCTGGCTTAAGGGTTGTGACCAAATAAGAGTAGGTCATGTTCAGCCAGGCTTGAAAAAGCCATAAAAGGCCCAAGGGAACAATGGTTTTCTCTAAACGATCGTGAGACCAATTACCAAGGCAACAATACAAAAGATTCAAAATGTAAGGACCGATCGCTAGTTGGTAAATTCATTTGTGACATATCCAAAACTTAAACTATTGAGAGAGCTATTAAGCCACGTAACAAGGAATTAAATATGCTCCTTTAGAAACATCCGGATCAAGCTTGCTATAGGTAGCAATATAGTTCATGAGGTTATTTTTGTTCGTGAGGGGGTAAAGTTTAGACACTTTAGACTTAAGCTGAAGAGTGTCAGACGAATGGGATGCCTAGAAGGGGGAACACCCAGGAATATAAAAAGTCATGAAGAGTATAAGTGAAGCAATTTGCAAGCTGGTGACCAAAGCCGTTGAATTGGCTCTGAAAGCGAGAGTGGTAGTGGAAGAAACAAAGTCATCTATTCCTAAAGCTTTCTATGCCTCACCATAGACTCCCCTAACTCTAGTGTACCAAGAATCAGAATCTTTGATGGTTTTAGGCTAAGATTTGCAAAGTTGAAGGTCAGGATAACAATCAAAATAATAATCATATGCAGACCGACCTAAAAGAATTAAATCCTAATTAAAATGTGGAAACTCATGGGCATAGAGAGAGTAATGCAAACCAGGGAGATGAGGGCCTAATTCCATGTGGTTGATGTTGTTGCAAACGACAATGGGATCAATCTTGCTATAGGCTAGGTCATCGAAGTAAGACGCGCTCCTCAATCGAAACAAGAAATTCATTTGCTTTTATTTGCTTTGTGTTCTGTAATCAAGTTGTTGTTATCTTCATTAGTAGAGATTCGTAGAAGTAGTGTAATATGTAAGCTTACTATTTTATTTATTGCTTTCTTTGCAGCTTTCCAACTTAACCTTGCTCCAGGGGTGAAACTCAACGGATAGGAATAACTCTAATGTAATCAATCACTATTTTATGAATATAATATCATCTTGCCGATTTTGCGTTTGTTAAGTTTAATCTAAGCATTTGAAACAACGAAAGTGAGTGAAAAGCCATTGTTTGCTTGTTAGTTAGATGTCTTATCTGACTGCTATAGTTTTATTCTTTGTTGCAAGTACACTTCTTCCTTTTTGTATCGCGGTTACTTGTGTATCGATTTGCCTGGCAATTTTAAGGCTCTTCAATTGTTCCTTTTTTTATTGGCGACTTGTGCTTGCTTGGTAGCTCTCATTGGCTTTAGAATTAGGCTACTAGACCCCCTAGTGTCCTAAGGGTCCGCCAGATTAGGGTCAGGTGCAAGCTAGATTATTTGAATGTCAGTTGCAGCCAGACCACGAAACTTTTAAGTAACACTAGCTAACTCTTGTTGCCAAATGCAATCACAAATAATGAGTATACTACCCTACCTTGCCCTGTAGGCTGCCAAATGCTGCGTGTTACCCGTCATTTTCTCTTTCAACAAGTTTGGCAAGAGTTGAATCAAATTTCAAATATCCACAACCATCGCTTGTCACTATTTGAAACAAGATGGTTTAGACTTTGCAACTGCGTGTGACAACTATATTATTCTTGCTTAGTTGCCTTTAATGCCATAGAAAGCATTTGTGTTTTTGCCTTTTTCGAGGTTTTATGGATAAATGAACTTGTTGTTTAAAAATGGGCCAAAAATGAATTTTATTCAAAAAACAAACTTTGCAAATCCCATAGAAGAAAGCTGTACTCTTAACTACAAAAAATAACAAGCTACATACAGTTTGCATTTTCTAAGTAAACCAGAGACGTGAAATCACCAAAAATATTGCCGTCTGCTTCACTCAAAACTACCACGATAAAACAAAGAGAGAGAAGAAAGTTTACGACTCTGATACATGGGATCAGCATGGACCCATTTAATTAAGACAAAATGAAGTCCATACTCATTCATCATGCGAGATATTTGGCCTGAATATGCTACTTCCATTTTTGTTTCAAGGGACAATTATACACTTCACATCTCTGCATCCGTGGTGGACAAAAGCATTCAGATTAAATCTCTGTGACCATAAGCCAAAAAAGAAACAAAACAAAATAAAATCAATAAAGAAATAAAATAAAATCAATTGTTTTCCTGCATTTTAAAGCACCTCAGTAGTATTTTTTAACTCGACCAGTATAACGTAGGACAGCACAAGTGCAAACTCTGTCAGGTAGCTGATTTTTGTTGTGCGTGCAATCCAATCACAACAACCAAACAATAGAGAATCCCAAGATCTCCAGCACAAGAACAAACCCAAACAATAACACGAAGAACACACAATCGCAAAAGACGAGATCTAACGAGGTTCGGCCAACGTGCCTACGTCCTCGGGGCAATCAATGGAGAGATTTCTATTAGGAAGATGATTACAATGACTCTAAGTCTCTTGAATGCAAGAGAACTTAGGGTTAATACTTTTTCGCAGAGATACAAAACCCTAGAACAACATTAGGCTTAAATACCTCATACAACGGATCAGCAGATTTAACCCAGAACCCGACTGTCGGTCGACCGGGACGGTCGACCGACCCTTCTTCCGGTCGACCCGGCGGTCGACCCAGAAAACCCGAGAGTCTTGTTGATTACAGTCAGTCTGTTCCGGTCGACCGCCCGGTCGACCCAGAAAACCCGAGAGTTTGGTCCTGCAGTCAGGGCACGTCGGTCGACCGGGCCGGTCGACCGCTCAAACCTCTGTGCATGTTGTGCACGTCGGTCGACCGGGCCGGTCGACCGACCATCCTGTCTTCTGCTGCTGCTGCTATTTCCTGCCGCTGTCCCTTTGCCCCTCATCGTCGACTTCCTTGGCGATCTTCGACGGCACTTGGCACTCTTCTACAGCTGCTTGGCATGGCATCTCCTTTAATATCATCTCTCCTCCAACAATTCTCCACCTCGGTGAAGATTTTCAAATCTGAGCCGAATTTTGACTCGATAGCGGCTGCACCAACTTGGTTGCCTACGTACCCCTACCCACGGGATCAAGCCGTCCGTAGTTCATCCAAATGAGCTTCAGCAAGCTCACTTCACCTGAAGGACATGGAGCAAGTCTTTGCAGTGTGCAAACTTCACCCCCGACACCACCTTTGTTAGCATATCGGCCGGATTCTCCGAAGTGTGAATCTTCAACAAGTCAATGTCACCTTCCTCTAGAATCTCCCGTACAAAGTGATACCTGACATCAATATGCTTCGTCCTTGCATGATAGACCTGGTTCCTTACCAAGTAGATGGCACTCATGCTGTCACAGTTTATCTTCAATATATCCTGTTCCACGCCCAGATCATCAAGCAACCCCTGAAGCCAGATTGCCTCCTTCATGGCTTCTGTCATAGCTATATATTCAGCCTCTGTGGTCGACAACGCGACGGTAGACTGAAGTGTGGAGCGCCAACTCACCGGTGCCTGTGAGAATGTGAAGACATATCCCGTCGTCGACCGGCGTTTGTCAAGGTCACCTGCATAGTCTGAGTCCACATAACCTGTGCACTCCTGCTTTCCGGTGTTGTCCTTCTCGAATACTAGGCCTACATCAACTGTTCCCTTGATGTACCTCAGAATCCATCTCACAGCTTCCCAATGACCCTGTCCAGGATCATGCATGTATTGACTCACCATGGAGACTGCTTGTGAAATATCTGGCCGCGTACACACCATCGCATACATCAAGCTACCCACAGCATTGGCATATGGAACATGAGACATATACTCACGCTCCTGAACACTCCTTGGAGACATCTTCGCTGACAATTTGAAATGCGGCGCCATAGGTGTACTAACAGACTTGGTATCCTTGCTGATATTAAACTTCTGCAGTACCTTCTCCAAATAGCCCTTCTGTGTCAAACTTATCCTGCCAGCTTTCCTGTCTCTAGTGATCTCCATGCCCAATACTTTCCGTGCTTCCCCCAGGTCCTTCATCTCAAACTCTGACGACAACATCTTCTTCAGAGAATCAATAGCAGATCTTGACCTAGAAGCAATCAACATATCATCTACATAAAGAAGTAGATAGATATATTCACCTGATGGTAACTTGTTGTAGTACACGCATGGGTCGAAATGGCTCCGTGTGTACTTCTTCTTCCTGATGAAGCTATCAAATCGCTTGTACCACTGTCTAGGAGACTGCTTCAAACCGTACAGCGATTTCTGTAGCTTGCATACCAACTCTTCCCTTCCTGCAGCTTTATAACCTGTGGGCTGTGTCATATAGATCTCCTCCTCAAGATCGCCGTGGAGAAAGGCGGTCTTCACATCAAGTTGGTCAAGTTCCAACTCATTCTGCGCCACCAAAGCCAATAGAATCCGAATAGACGAGTGTTTAACTACTGGGGAGAACACCTCGTTATAGTCGATTCCTTCTCTCTGAGCGTAGCCTTTAGCCACCAACCTTGCCTTGTAGCGCACTGCATCTTCTTGGAGAGATCCCTGCTTCTTAGCAAATACCCACTTGCACCCTATGGCCTTCTTCCCCTTGGGCAACTCGGTGAGTTCCCATGTGTTGTTCTTGTAAAGTGATTTCATCTCTTCATTCATGGCTTCTTTCCACATCTCTGCTTCCGAACTGATCTCAGCTTCTCTGAAGGTAGATGGAATAGCCTCCTCAACAACTGGAAGTGCATACGAAACGACCATATCAGTGGTGAGCCAACCCGGTCTCCTAGTATTCCTCCGTGGTCTTTCCACTGCAGTAGGATCTGGAACAGTACCCATGACCTGCTCCTGATTCTCTTCACTATCTTCAGCATCTTCTTCAGCTGCTCGATCACCTCCCTGTGTCACCCCAGGAATGATCCGAACTGATACTGAATTCTCTAGAGATGGTGGATCTGCATCACTCTCCACCTGCTGCAATAGTTCCTTAGTCTTGCTGGTCTCCACCTGCTTAGAGACCGTAGGCTTCATCAAAGAAGCCTCATCAAATGTGACATTTCTGCTGATTATGAACTTGTTGTCCTTTTGGTCCCAAATCTTGAACCCCTTGATTCCTCGCTTGAAGCCAACGAACACCCCTTTCTTTGCCCTTGGGTCCAACTTGTCTTCTTTGACATGGTAGTAGGCTGGACACCCGAAAACCCTTAGCATATCATAGTCTTCAGCAGTTCTTCCTGACCAAGCTTCAAGAGGAGTCTTTCCCCCTATTGCAGACGACGACAAACTGTTCACAAGATGGCATGCATACCCCAAAGTTTCAGCCCAGAACTTCTTTGGCAGTCCTGCATTGGATAGCATACACCGAACCTTCTCTAGCAAAGTCCGGTTCATCCTCTCAGCCACCCCATTTTGTTGCGGAGTCTCTCGTACTGTGAAGTGTCTCTCTATGCCCTCATCAAGGCATAGCTGTAGGAACGGATCTGATCTGCACTCTCCTCCATTGTCTGAACGGAGAACCTTGACCTTCCTTCCCGTGCTTCTCTCCAGATTAGCCTTCCACTTCACAAACAGCTCTAGGACTTCATCTTTGTGTCGCATAGTGTACACCCAACATCGCCTAGAGTAGTCATCAATGAACGACACAAAATAGTGGTTACCTCCAATCGATGCAGTCTTCGTAGGTCCCCATACATCCGTGTGAACATAGTCAAGAATACCCTCCGTGCAGTGTGAAGCTGTGCCAAACTTCACCTTGGTCTTCTTGCCGATGATGCAATGTTCACATAGATCCAGCTTGCAGGTCTCAGCACCCTTCAGCAACCCTTTCTTCACAAGAGTTTGCATTGATTTCTCCCCTGCATGTCCCAGCCTCATGTGCCACAGCCGGGTTGAATCTTCCTTCTGACTGGTAGAAGCTGCCACCTGCCCTGTCACTGTACTACCCTTCAAGTAATACAAGTTGTTCCGGCGATCGGCCTTCAACACCACCATCGAGCCCTTTGTCATTTTAAGAACTCCTTCCTTAATAGACACTCCGAGCCCCAGTGATTCCAAAGCTCCTACAGAGATCAAGTTCCTCTTCAGCTGGGGTACATATCTCACTTGATCGAATTCATTGGAAAGTGAATAATGCCAGCCCAAAATGGTAAATGGTCAAAATATTGTGAGATCCCCGAGCTAGATACAGCAGATTCCAAAGTAGCTTGTAGCAAAATTGTACGACCACCAGACAGCAAATGCTGGCAGCAGCTCCCTCACCATCCCATCAAACATCCTGATTGGAATAGTGCCAACACCCTCCATGATGCATGGGCGATCGTCGCCCATGACGACCGAACACCCCTCCAACTTCTCAAAACTGGTAAACCAGTCTCGATTAGGGCATACATGATATGTTGCACCTGTATCCAAGATCCACTCGTTCTCACCCGAGTAGCCAACGACGGGAGTGGTAACTGAAAAAGAGAACACCGAAGAATCCGAATCTGATCCATCCGCCTGTGATTTTCTGCTTGCAGGTTTTGCCACTTTTGCGAGATTTGCTTCAGATTTTGACTCTTTCTTCTTTCCCTTGAACTTTGGACAGTCTACTTTCCAGTGCCCAATCTCTTTGCAGAATGCGCACTGATTTCTCTTGAGATCCCTGATCCCAGCCTGGATTTCGATCTTCCTCTAGTCTCCTTTCCCTTCCTTGATGAACCTCTACCTCTTACTTCCAATGCCTCTGCCGATGAACTTGTCTGAGAAGGATGTCTTTCATTCTTCCTTGTTTCATAACTCATCAATGAAGACGACACCTCATCATAATCCAAGCTCTGCCTTTCATTAATGAAGGTCAGTGTGAATGTCTCATACTCCTCTGCAGGAAGTGAATTCAGAAAGATAACCGCCTTATCTTCCTCTTCTATCTTGACATCCAAATTCAGCAGATCTGTAAGAAGCTTTGTATATCGGTTGATGTGCTCATTGACTGTGCTCCCCTTCTTCATCCTGAACTGATACAGCTTACTCTTAAGCTGTAACCTGGACTCTACACTCTTCTTCAGGTACTTCTTTTCAAGGGTTTCCCACAGTTTCTTCGCTGACGTCTCATGTTGCACAAGGTATTTTATGTCTTGTGACAAGCATGAACGTATCAAGCCACATGCCGATCTGTTCATCTTCGCCCAATCTTCATCGGTGGTTGTGTTCTTCTTCCTCTCCAATAAGAGAGTGTCTTCGAGGTTCGATGCATTCAGCGCATCCATAACCTCACATCTCCACATACCAAAATTGTTAGTTCCATTAAACTTAACAACTTCAATCCTTGGGTGATTGTTCATTGTCTTAACAGATGCAGTTTCTTCTGCCATTGAGATTTCACTGATTCTCTATTTATGCGGAAGATCAACTAACTTGAAATAGATCTATACACAGATAAAAATATGATTTTTACCTGTCCCTTGAAACCCTATATTGAGTTTCTCACCAGATCTACTCCACCACGGATTCAACGAGCCCTCCTTGAGTCCTTCTGAGATCGACACACGATCTCCTCGAACACCCAATACCTCAGATCTGAGATCGACACATGATCTCCACCAGATCCGATCTCGAGCCCTCCGAATCCTCAGAAATCCCAAAGAGCAACCTGGATGGCTCTGATACCACTTGTTGTGCGCGCAATCCAATCACAACAACCAAACAATAGAGAATCCCAAGATCTCCAGCACAAGAACAAACCCAAACAATAACACGAAGAACACACAATCGCAAAAGACGAGATCTAACGAGGTTCGGCCAACGTGCCTACGTCCTCAGGGCAATCAATGGAGAGATTTCTATTAGGAAGATGATTACAATGGCTCTAAGTCTCTTTGAATGCAAGAGAACTTAGGGCTAATACCTTTTCGCAGAGATACAAAACCCTAGAACAACATTAGGCTTAAATACCTCATACAACGGATCAGCGGATTTAACCCAGAACCCGACTGTCGGTCGACCGGGACGGTCAACCGACCCTTCTTCCGGTCGACCCGGCGGTCGACCCAGAAAACCCGAGAGTCTTGTTGATTACAGTCAGTCTGTTCCGGTCGACCGCCCGGTCGACCCAGAAAACCCGAGAGTTTGGTCTTGCAGTCAGGGCACGTCGGTCGACCGGGCCGGTCGACCGCTCAAACCTCTGTGCATGTTGTGCACGTCGGTCGACCGGGCCGGTCGACCGACCATCCTGTCTTCTGCTGCTGCTGCTATTTCCTGCCGCTGTCCCTTTGCCCCTCATCGTCGACTTCCTTGGCGATCTTCGACGGCACTTGGCACTCTTCTACAGCTGCTTGGCATGGCATCTCCTTTAATATCATCTCTCCTCCAACAATTTTACCCAAAAATAATTCTGGAAAATTATTGATTAACAGTGTATATTATCACAAAATGTTTTATGACATCTACGATAAGACAAAGTTCATATATAGGATCACGTATAACTTTGCTTTTTACCATGTATTTAGAGTCTTTCCTCTACTGTACGTGGAATTTTGTTTCTGAATGAATAATCTATCCATAACCTTCTGCCTGCAAAATTCAGCGTAAATGAAAAATTAACCAGCCTAATCCACAAAGTTTTGTCAAATGTTATATAGTTAAAGGAAGCATGAATGAAACAGTTATAGATGAGTAAATGAATGGAGATCAAGTAAAATAACAATGACTAAATAACAGTTATACTCGCACCACAAGAAGGACGAAAAACAATGATGATGAACAAAGCAAGATAGCAGAAGGAAAACAATAAATGAGAAAATCGAGAGAAAGTCATATCTTAATATTTGTAAATCAAAATTAGAAACAAAATCTATGAAGCAAGTTTGCATTGAGTAATTCACGCTGCAGCCCAACTTGTCCTAGAGCTATCAATATCATGAGTGATAAAAAAAAAAATATTGAAAGGGATTAGAAAATAAGTTACATATGTGCAAGGAAATAAGAAGTAAAGCATGTAGATGATGCCGGGTCAATAGAAGGTACTAGTGACTGTTTCTGATACAAGCACCGGAGCCATCAGTAGAAAAACATTGAACTAAACTTACTCGTTCCAGATTTGCAAAGAGTTGAAACATTATTGACAGAGAACGATACAGATTAAGTATGTAATAATAAAAAAAAGAAATACACAACCCAGCTAAATTTTTGCATTCAGGGAAAGAATGAATGCACAAAATTGACTCATAATTGATGCTGTTATCAAGGAAAAACAACATCAGACTTCTAATAATTCCAAATTTTGCATATATTCCCAAATTCATCTGCAACTTCCTACTGTTCTAAGAACTATGATTGCTATCTGCACTAGACTTAAACTTGACGGAATTTCTCTCTCTTTAGCACAATAAACCACACTGACAGATTATATCAGAGACTGGACCCCCAAGTTTTGGCTCTTGTGCGCTCACAGGTCACATAGCAAATTGAAATTATGGCCACTTCACTTAGACAACCCACAAGTGTATGAGAGGACCTTTCACGAACCTACGCATATATAGAAGCAAGAACATAGATGCTTTCTTCCTATTGCTTTGTCCACAAATTGGTACTAAAAGAAAAGAAGGCAAGAATAAAGAAAGGATTTGACAGATTAGATCGTTAGCTTTCATGATCAACCAGTAGAAAGCATAATATCAACAGTAAAGAAGTACAATCAATTAGATCCATATGTAATATTTTTTTGTCGAATGCATCCTATAATTTTAACTTAACGGCAACGTCTCTGTAATTCCAATTATTTTCTGAAATAATGATACTACACAACCAAACCCAAAAAAAATAAAAGAAAAAAAAATCATTTATCCAAAATTTTGGTGATTGTAGTTATGTTAGTGTCCAATCTTCATTTTGGTTGATCCTCTGTCGTAGAGCTCCTTCAACTAGGATCCTAGCGTCACATCTCCAAACCATGATCCATCTCAAAAGATTCTTACTTATCTGCAATTGAAGTGCTATCAACTACAAGCACACATTCCTTTGTCCCATATTTTCTGTTGTTCCCAGTTGTCCTTTCGCAATGAATCGGGACACAGGATATAGACTCATTGTGCTTGAGAGGACGCACTAAGTTTTCCATGCTAAACTGCAGCTCATAAATTTGAAGATTCGAGTTTTTAGAAAAGACACAGAGTGCATGAAAAATTATAATTTGGCTCTGCAGCAGCTACTCAGAATGTGCAAACAAACCAGTCATGTATTTAAACAGGACCAAAGGACTCTTAATGAGCCAGGGACAAATGCACTGACCAGCCTGACAGAAAATGCAGAGGTGGAAAATTACTAGTTCAATTGGTGATGAAATCAGATGAAAATTAACCAACCACCTGTTGGGCTTTGATTGTGATATCACCTCTGAATGTTACAAGAAAAGTTAGAGATGGAGGATAAAACGTAAGGTAGAGCTTCAGATAGTTCGGCAGCAAACATTCAGGAAAAGGGAGTCGAGTTCTCAGATATCCCTAAAAGGCCTGAAGGGTCAGAAGGGTCAGAAGAGGACTCCTCAGATCAGATGGAGACAAACAGGAAGCTGCTCAAGAGCTTTGTCTTTTTCTTCTAACTTAGCCTCTAGAGCTAACAAGTCGCTTAAAATTCTATAATAAGCATTGAGATGTTGTAAATAGGTGTACCTTCCTTCATCCGAATTCTGTATAACTGCTTCTTCATGAAAAGCTTGTTCGACAAACTCTTCGTCATGTACAGGCTCTCCAACCTACACTAAAAACCAGCAGTTGTTTCCTTATTCATCACGTTGTAGAGGACCTCATCTGATAGGCAAAGTATGATCATCGCCTTTGCGCGGAAGTCGATGTCATTCCACTCATCATCCTCCATTTTCGATGACTTCTTCTAATCCCAAGCAGGGGCTTGTGTGTGCCCTCCTTCACGAGTAACGATATTACTCGCATCATCCATAATAGGAAGTTGGACTTCCTGTCGAATTTCTCCACCTCGAACTTGGTTGTCGTGATCGTCTTGCTAGCCATCGCTCTGATACCAATTGTTGATGATCTGTCACCGATCAAATAATGGAGGAACACCAAGTCGAAGACTCGGCAGCGTAAATGGAAGTGTAGAAGATCTACTACTAGTAAGCAATCACCACACAACTAAGAAACAGAAGATTTAACGTGGTTCAGCAATATGGTTACGTTCATGAGGAAGGGAAAAATATTTATTGAAGAAAAAACAAGAGTTACAGTGAGATCTCTCTCACAACTCTCAATGATAGAATTCTATAATTTCTCTTGAATTCTTGACATAACCTTCAAAAGGCCACCCCTGAGGGGTTTATATAGGTAGTTAGGATGATTCTAATCCAACACGAACTCAAATCAGCATCTCTTTAGAGAAATAAGAAAACATGTATTCAAACCAAAATAGGAGACAGATCCGCATGAGGAAGCTGCCAAAAACCTGAATTCTTATCCAATGAATATGAGTCACTTCAAATACTAACACTATCTTCATTTTGGTTGACCCTATGTCGCCGTAGAGCTCCTTCAACTAGGATCCTAGCGTCACATGTTCAAATCATGATCCATCTCAAAAGATTCTCACTTATCTGCAGTTGAAGTGCTACTGCTCAACTAAAAGCACACATTCCTCGTCCCATATTTTCTGCTGTTCCCAGTCGTCCTTTCGCAATCAGGACACGGGATATAGATTTATTGTGTTTGATAGGACGCGCTAAGTTTTCCATGCAAAACTGTAGCTCATAAATTTGAAGATTCAAGTTTTTAGAAAAGACAGAGCGCGCAAGAAAAATTCTGAGAAGTTGGCTCTGCAGCAGCTACTCAGAATGTGCAAACAAACCAGGCATGTATTTAAACAGGACCAAAGGACTCTTAATGAGCCAGGGACAAATGCACTGACCTGCCAGAAAAGAGAATGCAGTGGTGGAAAATTAATAGTTCAATTGGTGATGAAATCAGATGAAAATTAACCAACCACCTGTTGGGCTTTGATTGTGATATCAGCTCTGAATAGTATGCCTCAATGGCTTATTAGAATATGAACAGTAGGTCACATATTGATGCAGATAGACAATATGTGCATCTTTCGATTCAGTTGAGCATAGCACTGTCACACATATCCTTTCGGCTCACCATTCGACACCTAATGGTAGCTGTGCTAATCTAGTAGTTGTTGTGTGCGCAATCCAATCACAACAACCAAACAATAGAGAATCCCAAGACCTCCAGCACAAGAACAAACCCAAAACAATCACACGAAGAACACACAAATCACAAAGACGAGATTTAACGAGGTTCGGCCTGAATGCCTGCGTCCTCGGGGCAATCAATGGAGAGATTTCTATTAGGAAGATGATTACAATGGCTCTAAGTCTCTTTGAATGCAAGAGAACTTAGGGCTAATACTTTTTCGCAGAGATACAAAACCCTAGGATCAACATAGGCTTAAATACCTCATACAGCGATCAGCAGATTTAACCCAGAACCCGACTGTCGGTCGACCGGGCCGGTCGACCGACTTCCTTATACCGGTCGACCGTGACGGTCGACCCAAGAAACCCGAGAGTTGAGCTTTGTCAGTCAGGGTTCTCCGGTCGACCCAGAAAACCCGAGACTTGGGGTCTGTCAGTCAGGGCACTGCGGTCGACCGGGCCGGTCGACCGCTCCAACCTCTGTGCATGTTGTGCACGTCGGTCGACCGGGTCGGTCGACCGACCCTCCTGACTTCTGCTATCTCTGCTATTTTCTACTGCTGTCCCTTTGTCTTTCATCGTCGACTTCCTTGGCGATCTTCGACGGCACTTGGCACTCTTCTACAGCTGCTTGGCATGGCATCTCCTTTAATATCATCTCTCCTCCAACAATTCTCCACCTCGGTGAAGATTTCTAAATCTGAGCCGAATTCCGACTCGATAGCGGCTGCACCAACTTGGTTGCCTACGTACCCCTGCCCAAGGGATCAAGCCGTCCGTAGTTCATCCAAATGAGCTTCAGCAAGCTCACTTCACCTGAAGGACATGGAGCAAGTCTTTGCAGTGTGCAAACTTCACCCCCGACACCACCTTTGTTAGCATATCGGCCGGATTCTTCGAAGTGTGAATCTTCAACAAGTCAATGTCACCTTCCTCTAGAATCTCCCGTACAAAGTGATACCTGACATCAATATGCTTCGTCCTTGCATGATAGACCTAGTTCCTTGCCAAGTAGATGGCACTCATGCTGTCACAGTTTATCTTCAATATATCCTGTTCCACGCCCAGATCATCAAGCAACCCTGAAGCCAGATTGTCTCCTTCATGGCTTCTGTCATAGCCATATATTCAGCCTCTGTGGTCGACAACGCGACGGTAGACTGAAGTGTGGAGCGCCAACTCACCGGTGCCTGTGAGAATGTGAAGACATATCCCGTCGTCGACCGGCGCTTGTCAAGATCACCTGCATAGTCTGAGTCCACATACCCTATGCACTCCTGCTTTCCGGTGTGGTCCTTCTCGAATACTAGGCCTACATCAACTGTTCCCTTGATGTACCTCAGAATCCATCTCACAGCTTCCCAATGACCCTGTCCAGGATCATGCATGTATCGACTCACCATGGAGACTGCCTGTGCAATATCTGGCCGCGTACACACCATCGCATACATCAAGCTACCCACAGCATTGGCATATGGAACATGAGACATATACTCACGCTCCTGACAACTCCTTGGAGACATCTTCACTGACAATTTGAAATGCGGCGCCATAGGTGTACTAACAGACTTGGTATCCTTGCTGATATTAAACTTCTGCAGTACCTTCTCCAAATAGCCCTTCTGTGTCAAACTTATCTTGCCAGCTTTCCTGTCTCTAGTGATCTCCATGCCCAATACTTTCCGTGCTTCCCCCAGGTCCTTCATCTCAAACTCTGACGACAGCATCTTCTTCAGAGAATCAATAGCAGATCTTGACCTAGAAGCAATCAACATATCATCTACATAAAGAAGTAGATAGATATATTCACCTGATGGTAACTTGTTGTAGTACACGCATGGGTTGAAATGGCTCCGTGTGTACTTCTTCTTCCTGATGAAGCTATCAAATCGCTTGTACCACTGTCTAGGAGACTGCTTCAAACCGTACAGCGATTTCTGTAGCTTGCATACTAACTCTTCCTTCCCTGCAGCTTTGTAACCTGTGGGCTGTGTCATATAGATCTCCTCCTCAAGATCGCCGTGGAGAAAGGCAGTCTTCACATCAAGTTGGTCAAGTTCCAACTCATTCTGCGCCACCAAAGCCAATAGAATCCGAATAGACGAGTGTTTAACTATCGGGGAGAACACCTCGTTGTAGTCGATTCCTTCTCTCTGAGCATAGCCTTTAGCCACCAGTCTTGCCTTGTAGCGCACTGCATCTTCTTGAAGAGATCCTTACTTCTTAGCAAATACCCACTTGCACCCTATGGCCTTCTTCCCCTTGGGCAACTTAGTAAGTTCCCATGTGTTGTTCTTATAAAGAGATTGCATCTCTTCATTCATGGCTTCTTTCCACATCTCTGCTTCGAACTGATCTCAGCTTCCCTGAAGGTAGATGGAATAGCCTCTTCAACAACTGGAAGTGCATACGCGATGATCATATCAGTGGTGAGCCAACCCGGTCTCCTAGTATTCCTCCGTGGTCTTCCAACTGCAATAGAATCTGGAACAGTACCCATGACCTGCTCCTGATCCTCTTCAACATTTTCAGCATTTTCTTCAGCTACTTGATCACCACCCTGTGTCACCTCAAGATGATCCGAACTGATACTGAATCCTCTAGAGATGGTGGATCTGCATCACTCTCCACCTGCCGCAATAGCTCCTTGGTCTTGCTGGTCTCCACCTGCTTAGAGACCGTAGGCTTCATCAGAGAAGCCTCATCAAATGTGACATCCCTGCTGATTATGAACTTGTTGTCCTTTTGGTCCCAAATCTTGAACCCCTTAGTTCCTCGCTTGAAGCCAACGAACACCCCTTTCTTTGCTCTTGGGTCCAACTTGTCTTCTTTGACATGGTAATAGGCTGGACATCCGAAAACCCTTAGCATATCATAGTCCTCAGCAGTTCTTCCTGACCAAGCTTCAAGAGGAGTCTTCCCCCCTATTGCAGACGACGGCAACCTGTTCACAAGATGGCATGCATACCCAAAGCTTCAGTCTAAAACTTCTTTGGCAGTCCTGCATTGGATAACATACACCGAACCTTCTCTAGCAAAGTCCGGTTCATCCTTTCAGCCACCCCATTTTGTTGCGGAGTCTCCCGTACTGTGAAGTGCCTCTCTATGCCCTCATCAAGGCATAGCTGTAGGAAAGGATCCGATTTGTACTCTCCTCCATTGTCAGAACGGAGGACCTTGACCTTCCTTCCCGTGCTTCTCTCCAGATTAGCCTTTCACTTCACAAACAGCTCTAGGACTTCTTCTTTGTGTCGCATAGTGTACACCCAACAGCGCCTAGAATAGTCATCGATGAACGACACAAAATAGTGGTTACCTCCTATTGATGCAGTCTTGGTAGGTCCCATACATCCGTGTGAACATAGTCAAGAATACCCTCCGTGCAGTGTGAAGCTGTGCCAAACTTCACCTTGGTCTTCTTGCCGATGATGCAATGTTCACATAGATCCAACTTGCAGGTCTCAGCACCCTTCAGCAACCCTTTCTTCACAAGAGTTTGCATTGATTTCTCCCCTGCATGTCCCAGCCTCATGTGCCACAGCCGGGTTGAATCTTCCTTCTGACTGGTAGAAGCTGCCACCTGCCCTGTCACTGTACTACCCTTCAAGTAATACAAGTTGTTCCGGCGATCAGCCTTCAACACCACCATCGAGCCCTTTGTCATTTTAAGAACTCCTTCCTTAATAGACACTCCGAGACCTAATGATTCCAAAGCTCCTACAGAGATCAAGTTTCTCTTCAGCTGAGGTACATATCTCACCTTTTTCAGCTCTCTCACCATCCCATCAAACATCCTGATTGGAATAGTGCCAACACCCTCCATGATGCATGGATGATCATCGCCCATGACGACCGAACACCCTTCCAACTTCTCGAAACTGGTAAACCAGTCTCGATGAGGACATACATGATATGTTGCACCTGTGTCCAAGATCCACTCGTTCTCCCCCGAGTAGCCTATGACGGGAGTGGTAACTGAAAACGAGAACACTGAAGAATCCGAATCTGATCCATCTGCCTGTGATTTGCTGCTTGCAGTTTTTACCACTTTTGCGAGATTTGCTTCAGATTTTGACTCTTTCTTCTTTCCCTTGAACTTTGGACAGTCTACTTTCCAGTGCCCAATCTCTTTGCAGAATGCGCACTGATTTCTCTTGAGATCCCTGAAGCCCGGCCTAGACTTTGATCTTCCTCTAATCTCCTTTCCCTTCCTTGATGAACCTCTATCTCTTACTTCCAATGCCTCTGCCGATGAACTTGTCTGAGAAGGATGTCTTTCATTCTTCCTTGTTTCATAACTCATCAATGAAGATGACACCTCATCATAATCCAAGCTCTGCCTTCCATTAATGAAGGTCAGTGTGAATGTCTCGTACTCCTCTGCAGGAAGTGAATTCAGAAAGATGACCGCCTTATCTTCCTCTTCTAGCTTGACATCCAAATTCAGCAAATCTGTAAGAAGCTTCGTATATCGGTTGATGTGCTCATTGACTGTGCTCCCCTTCTGCATCCTGAACTGATACAGCTTACTCTTAAGCTGCAACCTGGACTCTACACTCTTCTTCAGGTACTTCTTTTCAAGGGTATCTCACAGTTTCTTCGCTGACGTCTCATGTTGCACAAGGTATTTTATGTCTTGTGACAAGCATGAACGTATCAAGCCACATGCCGATCTGTTCATCTTCGCCCACTCTTCATCAGTGGTAGTGTTCTTCTTCCGCTCCAATAGGAGAGTGTCTTCAAGGTTTGATGCATTCAGCGCATCCATAACCTTACATCTCCGCATGCCGAAATTGTTAGTCCCATTAAACTTAACAATTTCAATCCTTGGGTGATTGTTCATTGCCTTAACAGATGCAGTTTCTTCTGCCATTGAGATTTTCCTGATTCTCTATCTATGCGGAAGTAATCACCAACTTGAAAATAGATCCTAACACAAATAAAAAATCGGATTTTTACCTGTCCCTTGAAACCCTAGATCGAGTTTCTCCCCGGATCTACTTCACCACTGATTCAACGAGCCCTCCTTGAGTCCTTCTGAGATCGACACACGATCTCCACGAACCCAGTTACCTCTGATCTGAGATCGACACACGATCTCCACCGAATCAGATCTCGAGCCCTTCGAATCCTCAGAAATCCCAAGTTCAACCTGGAAGCTCTGATACCACTTGTTGTGTGCGCAATCCAATCACAACAACCAAACAATAGAGAATCCCAAGACCTCTAGCACAAGAACAAACCCAAAACAATCACACGAAGAACACACAAATCACAAAGACGAGATTTAACGAGGTTCGGCCTGAATGCCTACGTCCTCGGGGCAATCAATGGAGAGATTTCTATTAGGAAGATGATTACAATGGCTCTAAGTCTCTTTGAATGCAAAAGAACTTAGGGCTAATACTTTTTCGCAGAGATACAAAACCCTAGGATCAACATAGGCTTAAATACCTCATACAGCGATCAGCAGATTTAACCCAGAACCCGACTGTCGGTCGACCGGGCCGGTCGACCGACTTCCTTATACCGGTCGACCGTGACGGTCGACCCAAGAAACCCGAGAGTTGAGGTTTGTCAGTCAGGGTTCTCCGGTCGACCGGGTCGGTCGACCCAGAAAACCTGAGACTTGGGGTCTGTCAGTCAGGGCACTGCGGTCGACCGGGCCGGTCGACCGCTCCAACCTCTGTGCATGTTGTGCACGTCGGTCGATCGGGTCGGTCGACCGACCCTCCTGACTTCTGCTATCTCTGCTATTTTCTGCTGCTGTCCCTTTGCCTTTCATCGTCGACTTCCTTGGCGATCTTCGACGGCACTTGGCACTCTTCTACAGCTGCTTGGCATGGCATCTCCTTTAATATCATCTCTCCTCTAACAGTAGTATTTTCTAATTTTTGTTCAACAAATACACATTAAAAGTCATTTCAGAATATTGTCTGCTAAGCAAAACATCTAAATTATGTGAACTCCATTACTGCATTTCCATCACACACGGTTTGTCTACAGAGAGAAACTTGATGAGCGTCTAAATACCTAGGACTTGAAAGGTGGGGAAACACCTTTGTTTTTTAAATATGCACACAAGATTCATGCCAAATACACGAATGCTCTCTCTAGGCTTGTAAGAGAAGAATGTTGCTGTGAAGTAAAATAGAAAACTGTGTGTCAAAAAGATAAGCAGAAAGCACAAATATCCTTACTCCTGAAAGGCGATTGTCAATATGGTGAATTGTTGAAGGAGTTCTTCTAGTTTTGCGCCTTCTGGAGGATTTCACGGCATGACAACGATGACACCGATCACCCGGGATTGGCGTTCCCAAATGCCGAGTCAATCACAAACCAGATGACATGAACCTAAATGCAAAAGCGAAAGCTAGAAACAAATGATTTAACGAGGTTAGACAACTTGTTTATGTCCTCGGGGCAGAAGGGAAAACATTCTATTCAAACAACTATGTTACAAGGGTTATAAATTGATTCAAAGATTCAAATCGAGAATCTATGCAAATTAGCCAAAAATTTTCTCAAACAATCTAACCCTAAAACTCTCAATACAATTCCATTGATTCACCCAAAATTGATCTTCAAAGTGGTACTCATATCGATACCAATGCGGGTGCAGAAACCCTCATATATATAGCCAAGGGAGAGAACCAATTGAAGAAAACCAAATCTGATACAAAATCAGCATCAAAACAGAAGTCTGAAACTAACTCAAGTTACCAAAATCTGCAGCTTGGTCGGCCGCCTAGTCGGCCGGCTCCATGTGCGGTCGACCGCTAGTTCAATTTCCTGCACCAGAAACTAATGAAACTCTTTGTTAAAATTCTAGTGCCAATCGGTCGACGATACGGTCGACCGATCTCCACATGTGGTCGATCGCCCAGTTGACCGCCTAGTTTGTTTCCTCATAATACATGTTGTGCGCATCATACATGCTTTGCCCGTGCTTCTTACTGCTACATCCCTTACCTGTGCAGATCGCCTCTGATGCTCCTCTCTGTAATGGTCTTTTCCAATGAGTTAAAATCCTCCATCTTTTATCTTCTCCCTATAATTCTTCACCTTGGTGAAGATTTTTCAAACCTGAGCCGAACACAAAGAATCAAATAATTTCAGTTTATGGTTGCGCCTTTACGGCTGCCTACGTACCCATGCCCAATGGTGTAACATCCTAATTTTTTATAATCCCAATTTATGCTTTAATCTCAGGTTATGAGATAATACTGGGTATTTAGAACCAATAATTTTAACGCTCAGATTATTTAATCATAAATTAGTGTTACAAGACTCATCTTGTATTAAATTATGATTATTTATCTGGTTATCTACATGATAATAATTTTGATATGATTAAGTTGAAAAATTAGAATTTAATAAATTTATATATATACACATGTGTAAGGGTATTTGTATACATTGTTTTATACTAATCAAATACAAAATTAAATTAAATACTTAAGTGGAGGTAGTAGGCATGCATGGAAATGTGTGGTGGATAGTTGGGATTAATCTTGGAATTGGAAATGCTAGGTGGTAATTTGAGGAAAAACTTCACAAAAAAAATAATAAAACTTAAAATGAGAAAATAATCTCTCATCCTCCATCTCTCTCCCTTATCCTCCCTCTCTTTCTCTCCCTCAAGCTCTCCTCTCTCTTGCTGGTACGGCGGTCAGGGGAGGCGTAGACGGTTAGAGTGCGGCCAGCAGGGTAGGGGAGGACAACGACAGTGTGGGGAGAGAAGAGTAAAAAGTTGAGGATGAAGTTTTTTAAGAAGAAGGCACAGAACTTTCAACAGTTCTCTTGAGCTGGACAGTCAGACACGGATATGTCTTCTGATAAACCGTGTTGTCGGCAATAGCCACTCTGCCCTATCGACAGCATTTTACAAAGAGTTGAAGTTTGTCAGAGTGTGGTTCTGCGATCGACAGGCCCCTTGGACTACCAACAACATGTTGTTTCTGGGCGAAACCGAGCAGGTTTCTGATCCAAATTCAGAATTTTTGGTTTCTTTTTCTTATGGGACTCCATGCTTATATAAAGAGGAGTAATTGCTCATGATATTGTATCATGTATCCTGTAATTGATTAGTTTAATAAGATCTCTCTCCTCTTCTTCCCCGATGACGTAGGCTGCCGAACCTCGTTAAATCTTGTATTATCATTTTCTTTCTTTTATTTACTTGTTTGTGCAATTGGTGACTATTCTCTAGTGTTGTTATTCTCTACTGCAGAGATTCCAATAAGTGATATCAGAGCTTTCCGGGTTTGACGAGGAGTTTCATTCGGGTGGAGCAAATCAACAGAGAAATTGTCTACAGTTTCATTCGGAGGTAAAGATCTGAGCTTTCCTATTTGGATTTGTTTTCACTAAATCATTTTCTGTATCACGTTGAGGAATATATTGAGAAGATGGCTAGAGATAGTCAATCCATGATGAAATCCGTGAACCCACATCTGTTGAATATCGATGTGGTAAAGTTTGATGATAAGAACAACTTTGAGATATAGAGGTGTGATGTGATGGATGCACTGACGTCATCAAACCTCTAAGCCAATTCTATGTTTGGAAGAAAAGCCTGAGCAGACTTCTGAAAAGGATTGGCATAAGATGAACATAATGACGTGTGGTCTCGTAAGGTCTTGTCTGACACAAGATATCAAGTATCATGTGTTATATGAAACGTTCGCAAGAAAGATGTAAGATATCTGACGAAGAGCATTGAGTCGCGATAGCACATGAAGAGGAGGCTTTACCGCTTCCAGTTGAAGAGAGAACTCTCCATTGATGAACACATGAATAACTACACGATACTTCTTACAGACCTAGTTAATGTGGATGTGTCAATTGAAGAAGAAGACAAGGTGTTGATTCTTCTGAATTATCTTCCTCATGAAGAGTATAAAACCTGCATCCTAACTTTGATCAATGGTAAGCAAACACTTAACTATAGTGATATGTCAGTTGCTCTTGTAAATTATAAAGTGAAGAGAAAGGACAAGCAGTCTTCTTCCAATAGTACATCAGTAGAGGCATTAATAGTAAGCAGTCAAAAAGACAAAGATGATCGTGGGAGATCCAAGTTTAGACTAGATTTTAGAGGTCTGAAGAAGAACCAGTGCACCTTCTTTAAAGAGTTGGGTACTGGAAGGTTAATTGTCTAAGGATCAAAGATAAGAACAAGGAGTCGAAGATCAAGGCAAATCTCGCAAGGGTGATCAATACCCAATCGGGTAGTTCACAGGCAGGAGGATCAGACTCTGACTCACCGGTATTATCTTTCTCAGTCACTATCCCTTATTTGTTACTCAGATGAGTCTGAGTGGATGTTAGATACAGAAGCAACCTATCATATGTGTCCCAGCATGAATTGATTTTCTAACTTTGAGAAGCTAGATAGATGTACATTATCATGGGCGATGATCGTCCATGTAACATGAAAGGGATAGACACAGTCCATATCAAGATATTTGATAGGATGATGTGAGAATTGAAAGAAGTGAGGTATGTATCTCAATTGAAGAGGAATCTTATTTCTGTTGGTGCCTTAAAAGCTTTGGGTCTTGAAGTATCTATTAGAGATGATTTTCTTAAAATGACTAGAGACTCGATGGTTGTTTTGAAGGGCGTCCGAAGTAATAACTTCTACTACTTGAAAGATAGTACGGTTACAGGGCAAGTGGCAACTTCTACATATTCAAATGATTATTGCACCCGACTTTGACATATGAGGCTCAGACATATAGGAGAAAAGTATTCACAAGCTCTTGCAAAGCAATGTGTATTGAAAGGTGTCAAAACCTGCAAAATGAATTTTTTGTGAACATTGTGTCATTAGAAAGAAGACCAAAGTGAAATTCGGCACCGCGACTCATTGCACCAGGGGATTCTGAATTATTTTCACACAGATGTTTGGGGACCAATCAAGACAACATCTATTGGAAGTAACCACTACTTTGTGTCCTTTATAGATGATTACTCTAGGTGATGTTAGGTATATACGATGAAGCACAAAGGGAAAATCTTGGAGTTATTTGTAGAGTAGAAGAGAAACATGGAGAAGAGTATGAGAAGGAAGATCAAGGTACTCTGTTCAAATAATAGAGGAGAGTATATGAGTGATCCATACAGTTATGCCGCGATGAGGGCATAGAAAAGCAATTCACAATAAGGAAAATACTGCAACAAAACGGGGTGGTTGAAAGGACGAACATGACCTTGCTAGAGAAGGTTCGGTGTATATATCCAATACCGGCATATCAAAATCTTTTTGCGCTGAGGCATTGGCGTATGCTTGCCATCTTGTTAACAGGTTGTCGTCATCTACGATAGGAGGTAAAACTCCTCTGAAAGCTTGGTCAGGAAGAGTGACTCAGGATTATGATTCGTTACGGATATTTGGGTGTTCGGGCTACTATCATGTCAAGGAAGACAAATTGGACCTAGGAGCGAAAAAAGGTGTGATCGTAGGATTCAAAAAAAGTGTAAAAGGTTACAAAATTTGAGATCCTAAGGACAAGAAGTTTATATGAGCAGAGATGTCACATCTGACGAGGCTTCAATGATGAAGCCTGCAAACTCTCAGCAGGTAAGAGTAAAAAGATCAAAGGAGAATCGTAACAGGTGGAGAGTGATGTTACTTTATCGTCTCTAGAAAGATCAGTATAATTGGAGATCATACCCACGGTGATATAGGATGGTGATCATATAGCCGATCAGGATGCTAATAATAATAATGATGAGGATCAAGGATAGGTTATGGGTGATGTCCAAGAATCCATTGCAGTTGGAAGAACTCAGAGATATTCATGTAAGCCCAATTGGCTGACTACTAACATGATCGTGGCCTATACTCTCTCAGTTTTTGAGGAGGTAATTCCGTCTATATACAGGAAAACTGAAATCAGTTCGGAGTTCAAGACGTGAAAGGATGCCATGATGGAAGAGATGAGTTCTTTATATATGAATGACACTTGGGAACTGTCATGTTGGAACTTAATTTTGATGATACATTTGTGAAGCCATATCATTTGGAGCTCTATCACAAGTCTATTCAAGAGTTCTTCATGATCAAGACTTCCCAAAGTGAGTTGCTATGAATGTGTATTGTAATGTTTAATAGTATGTTAAAAGCCTTGAATACACATACACATCATTAGTCTATTAGTAGACTTGACCTTTCCTATTAGTAGACTTGACCACCTATTAGTAGACTTGACCCTTCCTATTAGCAGACTTGACCCTTACTATTAGCAGACTTGACCCTTCCTATTAGCAAACTAATAGGGTTATTAGTCGACTTATAAAAAAGACTAGTCGACTAATACATGTTATAGTCGACTTATAATTCCTGCTGGTCAACTAATTGTAGTTTTCAGAAACTTGAATATCTGTTTCAGTCTTATGTAGTCGACTTATACCCAGGATTAGTCGACTAACCCAGTCTAAATTGCCTACCCTAGTCGACTAACCCCCAACCCTAGTCGACTTATAGCAGTTGTAACTGTTGTACAGTTATTGTATTCTGGTGTTTTATTTAACGTTTTAAAATTCAAATTTGTCCTAATAACCACCCTAACTGACTATAGATTTCAGCTATAAATAGGGTGGTTATCTTAGGTTTAAAATACCAATTCAAATATATAGTTTTCTGACCAAAAACTCTAAAATATTCTGGTTCTCTGAAAACTGTTCCCACTTTCTATTTCTTCACCAAATTCCTACTCCAAAGTGAAGATTTCTGAAAGTCAACCTATAATAGCGCTTGTCCACGATCACATACTGAATCATGGCTTATAGGAAAGTTTGTAATCACTCAAAGGAAGCATTGTACAAGAGCGTCTTCTTGGTGTAGAAGAGAAGTTGTACAAGGTGTTGTGGTTTTCTTTGTTGTAAGAAGAGTTGTATACATTTGGCAAAGGGGATTTGTCAAGTGGGATATAAAGTGTTGATTTTGGGTGTACAAAGTCAAAGGATAAAGGAAAATCTCAAGCGGGTGGCTTGGGGACTGGATGTAGGTCACAAGGACCGAATCAGGATAAATCTCTCGTGTTTGCGTTTACTTAACTTTTCTGAGATTTAATTCCTTTTATTGCAAGTTCTTTATTTATTTAACTCTAATCATCTTTTGTTTAGTATATGTTGACATTGTATTTTAGATCCACAATTGGCATCATCTCGGGACCAATAATTGGTATCAGAGCAGGTTCAACATGTAAGAGTTGTCTAAGAAAAAGAAGGTAATTGGTTATAAGTGGGTATATGCAAAGAAATAAGGATCTCTCAAAGGTGACATTGTATGGTATAAAGCCATATTGGTATTTAAAGGCTACGCACAGCGAGAAGGTATTACCTACAATGAGGTATTCTCACCTATTGTAAAGCACTTATCTATTCGAATTTTATTGGCACTGGTAGTACAGTATGAGTTGGAATTTTATCACCTCAATGTGAAAATCACCTTTCTCCATGGAGATCTTGAAAAGAAGAACTATATGTCTCAGTCGACGGGGTTCAAAACTATAGAAAAGGAAAATATGGTATGTAAGCTGAAAAAATCGCTATATGAATTAAAACAATTCCTAAGGTAGTGGTACAAGCGTTTCGACAGTTTCATAAGAGCTTAGAATTACACATGAAGCCATTATGACCTATGTGTATATTACAATAAGTTACCGAGTGGAGAGTTCATCTATCTACTGCTATACGTGGACGATATACGCATTGCTTCCAAGAACAGATCTGCAATTTGAAGAAAGACTTATCTTTTAACTTTGTGATGAAAGATTTGAGTGAAGCGAAGAAGATGCTAGGCATGGAGACTGAGTGAGACTGGAAGGGTAGTAAGGTTAGCATGACATGGAAGAGGAAGAAAGTACTTCAGAAGTTCAACTTCAACGGTGATATGAAGTCTATAAGTACACCATTATTCCTCATTTCAAATTAAGGTTACTATGTCTCCTATTACTGTTGAAGTGCGTGAGTACATGATGCACGTGCATTATGCTAATGCAGTTGGTAGTCTAATGTATACAGTGTTGTGTACAAGGCCCGATTTGTTACAAACTGTCTCAATGATTAACAGATACATGCATGATCCCGGCAGGAGTCACTGGGAGGCAGTGGAGTGGGTTCTATGGTATATCAAAGGTACCATATACGTTGGTTTGGTATTTGATATGGATGTGACAGATAAACAGGAGTGTATCGGACACATTGATTCCGATTACGCTGGAGACCTTGACAAATGCCGGTCAACAACGGGATGTGTGTTTATATTGTCCCAAGTATCGATAAGCTGGCGCTATACTTTACAGCCTATTGTCTCAATGTCTACCATGGAGGCCGAGTATATAGCCATGACGGAGGCTATGAAAGAGACAATTTGGCTTCAAGGGTTTGCTTGATGACTTGGGGATTGATTAGGATCTATTGAAAATCAACTATGATAGTATGAGTGCTATCTATTTAGCAAAAAATCAGATATATCATGCAAGAAAGAAGCACATCGACGTCAGGTTCCACTTTGTTCGGGAGATTCTTGATGATGGTGACATCGAGTTGTAGAAGATTCACACAAAAGAAAATCCCGCTCATATGCTTACCAAGATTTTTTTAGGAGTAAAATTTGCACATTGTAATGAGTTGCTCCATATCCTTCTAGTTGCTTGAGCTCAGTGTAGCTTGTTTTGATGAATTACGGATAGCTTGATTCCCTGGGCAGGTGGTTGTAGGTAACCACACTAGTTAGCCCATTGGAATCGACATGGTTCTCTATTGAGTTCGGCTCAGTTTGTGAAATTTTTACCGAGTTGGAGAATTGTGGGAAGACAAAAGAGTAAAAAGTTGAGGATGAAGTTTTTTAAGAAGAAGGACATGATTATCGATAGTTCTCTTGAGCTGTTGACAGTCAGGCACACGGATACGTCTTCTGATGAACCATGCTATCGACAACAACCACTCTAAGCTGTCAAAAGTGTTTCACAGAGAATTTGAGTTTGTCAGAGTACAGATTTGCTGTCAACAAGCCCTTTGGACTGTCGACAGTATGAGGTTTCTGGACGAATTCGAGCAGATTCTGATTTATGTTCTGATCCAAATTCAGATCTTTTGGTTTTCCTTTCTTGAGGAATCCATGCCTATATAAGGAGGGGTAATTCCGCCACTATTATATCATGTAATTAATTGGT
Source organism: Agave tequilana (assembly GCA_038442645.1). Classification (NCBI taxonomy): domain Eukaryota; kingdom Viridiplantae; phylum Streptophyta; class Magnoliopsida; order Asparagales; family Asparagaceae; genus Agave; species Agave tequilana. The sequence goes on from JAVJIF010034160.1 coordinate 68,375, forward strand.
TTTAATAAGATCTCTCTCACCTTCTTCCCCAGGATGTAGGCATTGCCAAATCTCGTTAAATTTGTGTTCTCGCTCCCTTTTTTATTTGTTTATTCGTGCGATTGATGATTATTCTCTGGTGTTGTTATCCTCTGTTGCTGATATTTCAATAGTTTTGCTTTCCTCAAGATGAGAGGCACCCAATAACTCGTATCTCATATTAATAGGGAAGAAGAAAATGAGAGGGCCGAAAAGGTTCAAGCCTGCGTTTCTTGAAATATTGATTAGCGCTCGAGTTTTGAGAGATTAATTTCTGATTTTTAAATTTTTAGTCATTAAAATTTCGATATCTTGTTTTTTTTGCCTATTTGGATTTTAAAAAATCACAAATTTTGTTAGTCAGACACGTTATCCTGCTGATACGAAAATTACAAAATCTCCAAATATCAAGATATTATTTCTCAGTTTTTGAGTACCATCTAAACAAAACTTAGTTTACGTTGGCTGCGCCATTAGTTGCTATAGTAATTGCAAGATTGTAAGCCATGCCATCTGAAAAACACCTAGAGGGGGTGAATAGGTGTAAATGCTAATCTAACAATTTTTTTAAACAATTATGAATGAATGATGCAACGATTACTCAAAACAAGACTAAAGCCGAATACCCGGTGAAGGGTTTCTGAACTCCTTCCGTGATTCCTCTAATAAGAGTTGGAGGTGCGTATTGCAATCTTGTTGTATGAGTTATGATCGACAATATATCAAGAACATGGATATAATGCAATGATGATGTGCACACAAGATATATCACAAGCAATATCACAAACTAGAAACAATGAGTAAAAGATAGCATTGAAAGTAAAGCGAAATAGAGAGCATGAGCAAAAGACAATCGCAAACACAGTATTTGTTTCGAGGTTCGAGCCACCGCTCTACTCCCCTCCTTCACCTCCGTGAAGGGTTTCCACTATCCACCGAGGACGCTTACAAGGTCCATCAAAGACCGGAGCACCGAGCTCCACTACTTACAAGAACCTCTACCGAAGAGGTGTCTCCACAAGATGAACAAAGAGTAACAAGTAGCCAAGTGATCTCTAAAAGGATCACACTCTTTACAAACACTTCTCTCTTTACAACTTCCTATAGATTGAGTAGGAAATTTTAGCTCTAAGAAGTGTAGTGAGAAAAACTCAGTTGTAGATGATTTTTGCTAGAAAACACAACTGAAAACAAGCTCAAGAATGAATGGGAAAATGGAGAGCTTTAAACACACTTTTCTTCTCTTTTTAAAACTTTGAAAACTTAAGAATTCTTCTTAGTGTTTTGCAAGAGACTATTCTCCTCTATTTATAGGAGAGGAAAGGTTAAAATCAATTTATTTTAAGATTATTGATCTAGAAAAGATCTCCAAAAACTCAGAAAAAGTCTGCTAAAAACAGATTTATAAAACAGATTTCAGATTGCACCAAAGAGGAAAGAGCCGTTGGGCTTTGCAGGCCTGGCGGTCGACCGGTCTGGTCGGCGCCGTCCGCCCTGCTGCAAGAAGCCGTTAGGCTCGTGTCGACCGTCCGGTCGACCGTCCTCTAAAATGAAACACAGTTTTCTGAAGGCGGTCGACCGGGCGGTCGACCCAGAAAACCCGAGAGCAAACTGCTTTCAGTCGGTCGACCCGACGGTCGGCCGACAGACATGCACAAGCGTGCACGTCCTGGATACAAGCTCCGGTCGACCGGTCCGGTCGGCCGGTCTTGCCTGAAATAGAAAAACAGTAAGAAACAGAACTTGGAATTTTTGTAAAAACATTTTGAAGTAAAGATAGCTAAGTATCATGCTAGGGAAGTAAAAACATACATGATTTAAACATGATTTATGTTTTTGTAAAAATTAGAGTCATGTATATTTGTCAAGGCATGAAACTTAGAAACAAAAGCTTT